>PVKU01009709.1:0-59106 GCA_004027475.1 Anoura caudifer
CAGATTTATTAGTTGAGTAATTCACAAATGGCCAAAAATTACATTCAAATGTGCTTGACATCACAAGTAGTCTAAAAAATGTATGTTAAGTAATCAAGGTGGTAGGATTTTTTATCAGTCAGATTAGTAGTTTTTTAAACACCTATAACTTCCAGTTTGAGCCAGGTTGTGATGCAGAGAGAATTGCCAGCATTTATTGGGTGCTCACTCAGTGCTGGGTGTTGTGCTAAATACCTTGCATGTGTTGTTTTCTTTAATCCCTACCTTATCCCCCCAAATCCTAAACTTTTAAATCTTAAATGACCCTGTTGGGACTCTGTCTTGCGGGTGAAGAAACCGAGGCTTCCGAGATAGGTCGCTTGCCCAGCATTGTAGAGCGAGTAAGGGGTAGAGCTAAGGTTTCAAGGTCAAGTATGATAAAAGGCTTAACCTGTAAAGGATGGGATGGAGGCACCCCATGGTGGGGGGTCATGACAACAAGATAAGCAGAGATAGAGGCTGATTTTTTTTTTTTACATTGCCAGAGTAATGTACATTTAAATCTGTTTGTCAATGTTCTGACTCTTCTCCAGGTGCGAAGAGAAGCAAAGGGCAAGGGGAACCTTAAAAACGGAACAGAGAAAACATGGTCAGTGTAGAAATGGAGAAATAGAAAAACCACAGGAAAGCTTAATTTAGAAACTACGAAATCAGATGACTGGATGAAATGGATGGGTTATCCTACAGACCTACATTCCCTGTGGAAGTAAATGGTTTGCAGACTAAGTGAAAAGAAAAGTTATACTGTTTCAAATGGTACTCTGTTAGCAGATGATAGAAGTAGGCCAAAAATACCTAAGAAATTCAACTGCAAATAAAAATGAATATCATACAAAGAATGTTTCAAGACCAAAAAATAAAAAAGCATAAACAGGATGAAGAAAAATCAGTTTACTATAGTTTTAGGAAACAAAGAGAAATTTTTGGAATGTACATGGCAAAACCCAAATGCAGGCAGTGCAGCTGGGTCTGAGGAAGGACGAAAAGCAAGAACAGAAAAGGCCCTGGGAAATAAACAGTCTCTCTCTCTCTCTCTCTCTTTCTCTCAAATCACCTGTTTATTTCAACTTAACCAGTAGATGTATTACATTGCATAGTTGACTGCAAAATTGAGAGTATAATGTTTTTTTACAGAGTGTTTCTTTAAGAGGAAGAGGATATAGTTTACATTGCTGCTTAAGAAATCTGTTTTTCTTTTCATCTGCAGAGTACCTTTTAGGGTATCAATGCCTTTTGAGGGGCATCTTACTTTTAGAAAATCTGAATCTAAATTTTGAGACATCTCTTTTATTTTATTTTTTCTATGTTTTGTGTATATTGTCATAAGTATTATGCAAAATAAGTTAGCCACATTAAAAGCTTTAGCTAACAATTAATAACAATGACTGCTTGGGATTATGTTTATAGTAAGAAGAATTAATTGGAGCCAGTAGCTCATGTAGTCATTTCAAAAGAAAATAAATGCAAGCAAATATTCCTTCGGATTACTTTGTTCTCCTTTTATGCTTTCCTGTTCATGGTAGCATCCTTTAAAACAATAATTTTCAACCAGTGTGCTGCAATAAAGCATGCAATACCTGACTTTAGCCAGGGGCACTCACCTCTTTTTAAAAAAAATTGAATTTATTGTGATGACATTGATTAATAAAATGATATAGGTCTCAGGTGCACAATTCTACAACACATCACCTGTATATTGTATGGTGAGTTCACCACCCCAAGTCAAGTCTCCTTCCATCACCATTTCCTTTTATCGCCCCTCTACCCTCTTGTACTCCCCCACCTCCTTTTCCCTCTAGTAATCTCCACACTGTTGTCTGTGTCTATGAGTTTTCTTTTTGCTTATTCCCCTCACCTTTTCCACACAGTGTGGCCCAAACCCCCTCCTCTCTGATATCTGTCAGTCTGTTCTCTATCTATGAGTAAATTTCTATTTTATTTGTTAGTTTATTTTATTCATTAGGCTCCACATATCAGTGAAATCATACAGTATTTGTCTTTCTCTGACTGGCTTATTTCACTTAGCATAATGCTCTCCAGGTCCATCTATGCTGTCGCAAAAGGTAAGATTTCCTTTTTTTTTTTAATGGTCAAGTAGTATTCCATTGTGTAAATGTACCACAGATCTTTTTATCCACTCTATTACTGATGGCACTTGGGCTGTTTCCGAATCTTGGCTATAATACTGCAGTGAACACAGAAGTGTATATATCCTTTCAAATGAGTGTTTCAGGTTTCTTTGGATAAATTCCTAGCAGTGGAATTGCTGAGTCATAGGGTAGTTCCATTTTGAATTTTTTTCAGGAATCTCCATACTGTTTTCCACAGTGGCTGCACCAATCTGCATTTCTACCAATGGGATGCTAGGGTTCCCTTTTCTCTACATCCTTTCCAGCACTTGCTGTTTGTTGATTTATTGATGATAGCCATTCTGACAGGTGTGAGGAGATATCTCATTGTGGTTTTAACTTGCATTTCTCTGATGATTAGTGACATTGAGCATCTATCTTTTCATATGTCTGTTGGCCATCTGCGTGTCCTCTTTGGAGAAGTGACTATTCAGGTCTTTTACCCATTTTTAAAATCAGATTGGTTTGTGTGTGTGTGTGCGCACATATGTGTTGAGTTATGTAAGTTCTTTATGCACTTCAGATATTAACCCCTTATCAGATGTAGCATTGGAAAATATGTTCTCTCATTTAGTAGGTTGCCTTTTGTTGATAGTTTCTTTGCAGTACAAAACTTTTTAGTTTGATGTAGTCCCATTTGCTTATTTTCTTGTTTCCCTTGCCTGAGGAGACAGATCAGAAAAAAATATCGTTATTAGAATTGTTTGAGATTTTATTGCCTATGTTTTCTTTTAGGATTTTTTAAAATGGTTTTGATCCTAACATTTACGTCTTTAATTTATTTTGAGTTTATTCTTCTGTATGGTGTAAAAAGATGGTCTAGTTTCACTTTTTGCACATATCTGTCTAATTTTCTCAACATCATTTGTTGAATAAAGTATCTTCATCCCATTGCATGTTTTTGCCTTCTTTGTCAAATATTAACTGACCGTAAAGACATGGGTTTATTTCTGGCTCTCCATTCTGTTCCATTGATCTATGTGTCTGTTTTTATGCCAGTACTATGCTGTTTTGATTACTATCACCTTGGAGTATAGTTTGATATTAGGTAGCATGATGCCTCCAACTTTGTTCTTTCTCAAGATTGCTGTGGCTATTCAGGTTCTTTTGTGGTTTCATATAAATTTTTGGAATATTTATTCTAGTTCTGTGAAATATACTATTGGTATTTTGATAGGAATTGCATTGAATCTATAAATTGTTTTAGGTAATACGGACATTTTAATGATGTTAATTCTTCCTATCTATGAACATAGTATATGCTTCCATTTATTTGTGTCTTCTTCAATTTCTTTCTTTAGTGTCTTATAATTTTTCAGGTACAAGTGTTTTACATTCTTGTTAAATTTATTTCTAGGTATTTTATTATATTTTTTGAAATAAGTGGGATTTATTCCAGGGATGCAAGGTTGGAACAATATCCATAAATCAATAAACATGACATACCACATAAACAAAATGAAGGATAAAAAACCACATGCTCATATCAAAAGATGTGGAAAAAGCATTTGATAAAATCCAGCACTGATTTATGATAAAAATGCTCAGCAAAGTGGGAATAGAGGAAACATACCTCAATAAAGGCCATACATGACAAACCCCTAGCCAACATCATACTCTATGGGCAAAAACCACAAGCATTTTCTTTAAGACCAGGAATAGGGATATCTGCTTTCACCTCTCCTATTTAACATAGTACTGGAAGTTCTAGCCACAGCAATCAGATAAGAAGAAGAAATAAAAGTCATCCAAATTGAAAAGAAGTAAAACTGTCATTATTTTCTGATGACATGATACTATATATAGAGAACCCTACGGATTCCACCAAAAAAAAAATACTAGGACTGATCAATGAATTCAGTAAAGTAGCAGAATACAAAATAAATATCCCGAAATCAGTTGCACTTTGATAATAAATGGAAAGAAATGGAATCTAAGAAAACAATGTCATTAACAACTGCTTCTGAAAATAAAAATAAAACACCTAGGAATAAATTTAATCAGTCTCTCTCTTTCTCAGGATGCTGGGCCATTTCATTCTTCTCTCTCTGCAAATCAGGTTTTTCTTCATTTGTACACACAGTGTTGAGGACAGTACACCGGTCCCATTAGCCAGGTATGGGGTTGGCCAAAAAGTTCATTTGGTTTTTTCCATAAGATGGCTTTAGTCATGCTTGGATGTCTCTAATTTCATTTGAAACAATTTTGTTAGACTGCATTGTGACAGCTGTCATATCAATGTTCATTTTTTTAAAAAAATCAAAATTGGTGAATTTTTGTGTGGCTATTTTAATATTGAATATAGAAGAAAATAAGCAACATTTTCCAGTGTATTATGCTTTATTATTTCAAGAAAGGTAAAAATGCAACTGAAATGCAAAAAAAAAATTGTGCAGTGTATGGAGAAGATGCTGTGACTGACTGGATGTGTCAAAAGTAGTTTGTGAAATTTCATGCTGGAGATTTCTCTCAGGATGATGCTCCACAGTTGGGTAGACAAGTTGAAGTTGATAGCAATCAAATGGAGACATTAACTGAGAACAAACAATGTTGTACCACAAAGGAGATAGCTGATACACTCAAAATAGCCCAATCAATAAAGTCATTGGTGAAAATGAAAAATGTGTCATTTATTTTACAGAAAAAAACATATAGACTTTTTTTTTACCAACCCAATATTCCCTATAAGTAACCAGAAAAGAATCTCAGAGGAATGTTTTAGCCCAACACCAAGTCCATCGCATGAAATCTATACGGCTTCTGGCACTGGAGAACACTGCTGCAAAATATATGAAGCGAAAGGCAAGGAGAACTGTAAAATGCTTGCACCTAAAGTGAGAACCAGTGAACGAACAGACAGACACGTGTGGGACAGCATAGCATTTACTTGTGCTCACAGGCTGCAGATGGTCTGGGTTTACCCATGTTCTGCTACCTGCCAGTTGTGTAAATTCAGGCAAGTTATTTAAACTCTCTGGGCCTCACTTTTTTTTTAACCTGTGAAATGGGGGTTGATTATCATAGTGCCTACCACATGAGATTATTATCTTGATTAAATGTGTTAATATTCAAGTGTGTTTTGCACATAGAAAATGCCGTGTGTGGTTGCTAAGTAATACATTATGCTACAAAGTCAGTGCCATTCCACTTTTGAACTCCCAGTGAGACTATCCTTTTTCTTTTCTTTTTATTTTTTTAAAATATTTTACTTATTTATTTTTAGAGAGAGAGGGAGGGAGAGAGGGAGCGAAACATCAATGTGTGGTTGTCCCTCGCATGCCCCCTACTGGGGACCTGGCCTGCAACCCAGGCATTTGCCCTGACTGGGAATCGAACCAGCGACCCTTTGCTTCACAGTTCAGTGCTCAGTCCTCTGAGCCACACCAGCCAGGGCAAGACTTTTCTTTTTAAATGGTCAGCCTAATACTAAAGCTTATTCAGGAGCATGAAGACATATGACTTTGATTAAGAAAACATTGAAAAGGAAGATTAACGAGAGTGGGCTTGCTCTGCTCTAATGCTGCAGAGGTTACGTAGCAGCACATGTGAAGGAAGAGGCAATTTGTTGAAGGAAAAGAATAGAGCCCGAAAGTCCACTGGGTCCAGAACTCATCAGCTCTATCCCAGATATGAAGTTCTAGGAAAAAAGTTACCGAAAACAATTTCCTATATTATATTCATTCCCTGTGTGCAAAATGCTGGAGATGTTATTAAAAGTGATAATTTTGTATCATCTGCAGAAGACAGTAGACATACAGAAACAATCAGAGTCCTTTTTTTTCAAATGTTTGACAGTCTTACGTGTTAATGAATTCCATCTGCTTCTACTTTGCTTGCTGAGCAATTTCTAAACACATGTAACCAACCAAAGAGTAAACATAATAGGATAAACATTGAGCGGATGGGAAATAGGTAAGGAAGGTCTCATGGAATGTGCTTGGACAGTGGGACGCAGAGGCTATTGATCTAAGGATTGCAGGCAAACACATCCTTTCTTCCTCAACTGTGTATTCAGGAAGTAATGACAGCGCTGAAGAACTCAGACCTACTGACCTCAGGAAGAAAGGTAGTGGGTCTTACTTTTTCTCCTTTCTTCTTCAGCTAAGACAAACCTTATGAATTACAAGAAGTTTTGAAACTGCCTTGTCTTCGACTTATGTGAGTTGTTCAAAAAAGATAGAATGGCAGCTCTTTCCTGTTAAAAATGTTTTGTCAACAACATGGAAGATAGGACATGCTAAAAATCGGTAGTTGCTTACGGAGGAAGTAGTTTGTTTTCTGGGGCTTGTGGCAGAAAAAAAACTAACCTATGGAGCGCAGGTCATTTTTTTTTTTTTTTTTTTTTTACTTTTTTATGACATTGCTCTAAGGTTTTTCCTATTTTGCATTCCAAGAAAGATGCTACGGATAGCAGGCACACAATGCAACTGAGATACAGATAAAAATTTAGAGTTCATTTTGTTATCCTGAAAAAAATCACATTGCTTTGTTGCCATGTTTCCAAGTCCCGGTTTTAAGAACTAAATTTCAGTGCAAGGTTTAGAGTTACTTTCTGACCTGATTAGTATATTTCTAGCTATTTTTTCTCCCTTTTTATTTTATTTGTTAATTTTTTATTTATTATTTTAGAGGTGGTGGGGAGAGAGAGAGAAAGAGAAAGAGAGAAACATTGATTTGTTGTTCCACCTATTCATGCTTTTATTGGTTGTTTCTTGTATGTGCCCTGACCAGAGATTGAGTCCGCAGCCTTGGTGTATTGGGATGTTGCTCTAACCAACTAAGCTACCCAGCCAGAGCTATTTTTTTCCCTCCACTTCTCCCTGCTCTCCTCTTCTCTGAACTCTTTACTTATGTTTCTTTAAAAGGTTGTTTTGGGGGATCAACTCTCCCATTAGGACCTTGTATGAAAAAGCTAATTGAGACAGACTAAACTCTTTCTGGTTTGATAGTTTGTAACGTTTTGATCCGTCCAGCCAGCCATCTGCAACTACAAACTCCCTGCTGAGGAACTGGCGGGGAGACAAAGAAATGGAAATCTGTAAAGAAGTCACCATGTGATGTGAGCAGCGAGTTTTTGGCAGCTTGGCTGAATTAAGACCATAATCCTTTTCGGAAATTATTCTAAAACGGAACTATTTGCAATAAACATGAAATTAAAAGCATGATGTAGTAGCGACCTAAAAGGAATGTGAATTCTTCTCCAGGACATTCAGAGACCCGTGGATGAACTGTTTCTAGATTCTTGTTCCAGATTGCGAGAGTAAGTCAACTTCTATAACTGTGGTTGTTTTGCATGTGAAAGTATAACCTGCGACTTCAAACAGGAAATGCCAAACATTTGGATGGAAACTATTAAATGCAGTAAGTTCTTAATGAGTCGTTTTAATTTCTCAAATCATCTGAGTATTTTATATTGTATGGGTAAATAATCAGTTGGAAAGCTAAGATTTTTTTCCTCATTTTTACCCCATCACTAATAGCATATTTCAACAAATAGCATATATTATCTAATAAGCTATTGGAGAAATTGAAAGGAATGTAAGTTTCTGTTTCCTCTTTGCAAGTGTGAGCTATATGCCAAGTTATTAGAAAGAATTACTTATGCTTTATTGTTCGTTTTCAATTTAACTGCCAGAGAACTTGTAGGCATTGAGGAGTATACACAATTTTAGAGTTTTGAATTGTTTTAACTCACTTGAGAATATTTTCATTAAGGAGACTTGGGGCAATATTTTTATTGACCTTGTTTATGATAAGAATTTTGATCTAATTTGTTGTGCATTGTATTTATTCTCTAAATACTAGGAATTCTATCTGACAGGACATGACTGGAGTTTTATAGCCAAGTTATTATCTCTGTATCACATGATTTCCAGAGCAATTTAAGCTAGTTAGGCATTTTGTGCTACTATGCTGAGTAGTATTATTTCCTGGTATTCATATCAGGGTGTGCCATGGGGGAAAAAAACAGTCTTAACAGTGAGAGATAAATGCCTACAGTATGACAATTAGATAATGTTAATTATTCTTTATCCGTAAGTAATTTTCAACAAGTGCACTAATCCACAGAAAGACAGACTAGGCGCTCAGCCCATGTATTTAACCCTTTGGGATACCTCGGCAGTGATTTCCCAACCCAAAATGCTGCAGTTGGTAGAGTTGAGTCCTCCTGGCTGTTGCAGCCTGCTCCGGTGCCCTATCACCAGGGGCTCACCCACAGAGCTTCTGAATTCTGCTCACTCCTGGGCAGTTTTTAAACATAAATTCATGCCCTGTGTTCCATAAATGGCACATCATGAAAGGAAGCCCTTCCTTTAGATGATGTTAGAATTTCATCCTGCCTGATTCATGCTCCTGTATTAGTTTTGTATTGTTGCTCTGACAAATGACCTCATACTTAATGGCTTAAAATGAAACAGATTTACCATCTTAGAGTTTGGGAGGTAAGGCGTGTGAGGTGAGTCTCACTGGACTGAACTCAAGGTGTCAGCAGGGTTGCATTCCTTTCCAGAGGATGTACTCAAGGATCTGTTTTCTTGCTGTTACAGCTTCTAGAGGATTCTCCCTTCCCTGGCTCACGCCCTTTTCCCCCCATCGTCAGAGCCAGCAGTGGCTGAATCTTTGTAACACCCCAGCACTCTGACCTCCTCTTCTGCCCCCTTCTTCCGTTTTTAAGCATCCTTGTGATTGCATTGGTCCACTCAGATAACCCAGGATTACCTCCCTGATTTAAAATCAGTCATTTAGCAAACTTACTCCCATCTGATGCCGTACCTTAATTCTCTTTTGCTGTATAATGTAATATGTTCCCAAATTCCGGGAATAGAATAGGACCATTATTCTGCATACCAGTTCTCTTCAATTATTCCTTGACTTAAGTAGCAACAGCACAGTATTGCCAGCAATAAAGTACAATTAGGCTCTGTCTCTGGCAGTGCCCCCATCCCAGGCTGGCTTGAGTAGGTGATCTTCCCATTTGAGTTGCCTCCTGAGTCACCAGCAGGGGGCCACATAGTTATGGCTTTGCCCCTGCCCCGTGAATAAAATCAGGATTTTAGCCCTTGAACTTAAGACACAAAAGCAACCTCATTGGTAAAATAAAGGAAGAGCCCAATAGCAACCTTATGGTTTCCATCCCTGTTTAATGTGGCACCAAAGGAGGGTACCACTACCTTTAAATCCCAGGCTTCACGGGCCAACGAGACTTGTGCTCCAAGCACAGTCCTTGGAACATTTCCTGGGCCAATTCCCCCTCTTAGAATGTTGGGCTTGTTAACTAAGATTAGGTCTTGTGTTTTCTTTACCAACTAAGATAAATCATGGGGGTTCACATGCTACAAGTTTCAGAGTCTTTTTGTTATTCTGCCTTATAGGAAAACAATGAGATATGCCCTGCGCAAGGCAATTATGTAGCACACTCTGGGAAATGCACTAGTAGTTCTTGGGCTGCACTAAGATGAACATAAATAAGGACATGACACCACTACTACCAGATGGAGGGTCATATGTGAAATCTGCTGCCTTCATTAGGTTTGAAGTGATCAGTTCATGGCCGTTAACAGATATGTCCTGAATTTTGGTAGTTATATAGGTTCTAGACTAAAATTAGAATGCTCTCTGCAAACAATTCTATAAAGAGTCACCGATGACTTGGGCCACATATTGGAAACTGACAGTCTGACTGAGTGGTGGATCTGTGTGCAAGCCCCAAGGCTAGTTCTCTCCTGCAAGGCCAAGGTTAAACCCATAAAATGGAGTGAAGGGATAATTGTCTCTCACTGACAACAGCAGAGCAACCTGGGTGCCTGCAAATAGTTATGCCTACACTGCCTAGAAAGCATTTCCAGTTCAAGGACCACCAAGTACAAATGTATGTGTCTGATTCTTGTATCTGTGGTCAGCTCACCCCTTATCCACACTGCCACCTCCCTCCCACGCATTCAAATGCGTGGCTGCGGTCCCTATGAATAAGGGCCTGATAAGTATTTGGGGTGCTCTCTTCTACTAGCAATAAAACTGTGCCATCTATTTTGTAAGAATCAAAGTGTGGTATGGGATGGGGTTAAATCATATTCTAGTTTTATTGCAAATAGATTTTCTTCAGTGTTCTGTTTCGGTTTTGTCTATCTGGGTATATTTTTCAAAAGGAAGTTGAACAAATCACTTTTCCAATACTACTTTGAAGATATTGGGCTGATTTTTATTTCATTCAAAATAGTTTACTCCCTCCCGAACTACTCCATTTCTGTCCTGTAAACTTGATTCTCTATAGATTTTTCCCTTTATCCTTTGATTTCATAAATATTACTTTTGATATTTCTATGTAACTATATTTGGTACTTGGAGAGCCTTTTGGGAAATATGTATGTCTTCCCACTACTTTGAAAAATTATTTCCATTGTGCTGTTTACAATGTGTTTTTCTTGCAACTGTATTTTCTTCTTTTTGGATATTGCTTCACCAAATATTTTACTTTTTATTATTTTTCTCTTCATTTAAATTATTTTTAATCTCATTATTTTCAAATATGTTTGAATTTTCTTTGAAAAATCAGGAGGAGTACAAAATTTTCTCTGTATCATGGAAGATGTTATGTTCTTTATGACTTAAATGGGAATTTTTAGTATGATATTTCCTTTTAATTTCTTTCTACCTTTTTCAAAATCTTATTATGGTCATTAAATGGAAGATTTTAAAAGTTCTTTCTGCTTATTGTCATATAGTTTCTTTTTCATATTATGTATTTTCTCTGCCTTTTGAGGGTAACCCACCTCTCTTTCTGTTCCAGCATTTGGGCTTTCTGATAGTGATCGCACGGACTGAAGTCTGGGGCTAAAAAGCCTGAGCGGATCCCTCCTGAAGCTCCTTGCTGCCCGTCCGGACGCTGGTAGGATCTCTGATCCTACACGGAAGGGAGACATGGTCCGCACAACCCTTAGATGAGTTTCCACACTAGCTCGGCGCCCTGGCTGAGAGCGCGGGTTCCAGAGCTTGGCCGCCTCGGTGAAAGCCCTGGTGGTGTCGCCCTTAGCTGTGTCTGGAGAGTCGCTTTGCCTCTTTGTGCCTCATCTTCTTCACCTGTGAAATGAGGAGCATAAGATCTATCCCAAATGTTTATTGTGAGGATTAAACTAATTAGTTCTTATAAATACTTAGAACTACCTGAAACATAGAAACCATCATTAGTGATGGTTAATATTATTTTCTCCCCAACATCCTATATTCAAAATTACTTCCCATCTCTCTTTGTTTTAGCCATAATGAACAATACAGAATTCTCTGAAATTTCATGGGAATTTCTATCTCCTCATTTTTGGGTTTTGTTGCTGTTAGACTCATTGTTTGTTGTTGTTGTTGTTGTTGTTGTTGTTTAAATGGTTGGCATGGGACTTTTGGGGACTTATAAAAGGTGGATAAAGATGGAGTTAATCACACTTTTGATTTTTTCATGGCACAAAAAAATGATTGATTGGTTCAAACAAAGATGGATTTTTATCATGTTTTGGTTATTCATTTCCATAAACAACCCATGTTATATTCAATCTCTACTCCCAATTCCCACTGCCACAGGTAATCTTTTCATTGTACTTGATAATGATCCTTTAGTTCCTGGATATTCTTGGAAAATGTGCATTGCGTGAGGTGTTCATTAATATAAATGGCATTGTGACATAACTCTCAACATTTTCTTACTTTTAAAAAATTGGCACTATGTTTTGAGATCTCTTCGTGTTGATGGGTGGCTACCCATCACTGCTTCTGAACCCTGCATAGTATCCTATGCCCACATTATGAAGAGGATCTCCATAAAGGTCCCCTCAAAGACTCATGTGAAAATTTCCTTGGCACACATACGCCGCAGCTGAATTGACTGAGGGTTGGTAATGAATCACGGAAACAGTTGTGGAAGTCAATCCACACACCAGCAGGACATCAAGTTCCCTTACCCCTGCTAGAAAGTTGAACAGTGCCAAGTGAGGGGACAACACTTGGCTCTGTTAAACTCTTGAATCTTTGTCAGTCCGTTGAGGAGTAAATATAAATTATATCTAATAATTTAAGAAATGTTTAATTTCTTTCAGTGAGCTTGAACATCCTTTTACATGTTTTTTTTTTTAAAGCTTTTCAGCTCCCTTTTTGCTACGCAAGCAATTTGAAACAGTGCTATGCTCTCTCTTGATTGCACAATGTTTTCTTTTTCACGCCTTCATATTTACTTCCTTTACGTCTTTGTTTTAAAATAAGCAGGTCAGAATGAGCAAGAGGCACATAAGCGTGGGTCAGCAAACGCGGGCTCTTCTCAGCAAGAACTTTCTTAAAAAATGGAGGATGAAGAGAGAAACCTTGTTGGTATGGCTCAGGGTCTATCTGTTCTCATAGAAAAGGAAGAAATAATTTGTTCAGGCAGCGCAAACACTGTACCTTCATTATTTGATGTGTCATATATATTCTATTTCTAACTGACTGGAGTTTTTTCGAATTTTGGACTTAGCTATTATTTCAAAGAAGGTTCCTTGAAAATATAGTATTATTACATGTCTTAAGGCATTTGAAAAATAATTCCTATTAGATAGTGAAAAATAAAGTCACATCTTTATATGCAGAGATAACAAATCCTAGTGTCTGAAATAATTTGAAACTCATGAAGGAATAGGTTCGCAAGTTCAGGGTCAAAGTCAAAGAAAGATGCAGCACTTAATCCAGAATTAATTCAGAAATTAAGGCTAAGTTTTAAAAAGCTTTCAAAAGGCAAATTGTAGCACTTCCATGCAATCATGTTATGGATATGGATGATAACAATTTGAAAAAACTAATGGGCATATAAACAAAGAGGAACAGAAATGCATTTTGAACTTCTGCTTCTATTAAGATAGTCTTTATTTTCTTGTAATGATAAGAATGATTAGGTGTGCTTTGTGTAGTAAATTCAGAAAAAATATATTCAACAAGTTAAAAAAAGGTACTTATAAAATACCCATAGATCAAGGGCTGAAATAATTAACATTCGATCTTATGGACAGTGTGTGTGTGTATGTGTTCTTTCAACCAATATGTACTGAATGCTTGGATTGGCAGGAATCAGATATATAAAAATCCCTGCATGGAGTAAGGATTATATGAATATAAATGTAAAAGTTGGATTCTACTCTCTAGAGATGCTTTGCTACCATCATTTTAATTCTTTTTACATAAGCTTTGTGTGTTAACCAACACACAGAGCTAAAACGAGACCACATGGAGAATAAGGTGTATACCTCTTTTAAAGGCCTTTTAAAGGCCATGTGTTTAAAATTAAAATTAAATAATAAAGCGTGTTTTTACCATGGACTTCATATACATTCTGTTGCATTTCCAATTCCAAAATGTGGTTGCAATGACAAAGACTTTTAAAGTTCTTCAATATAAGCAATATTTTGGCACTACGTCCTTCCACATACTGGAAGCAGAAGATGAAAGTATGACCTTGTTCCCATTGATGGAAGTTGGTCATTTATTTCATGCCACCTAACATATTTTTATCATTGTCACTCAGGTTGCAACATGACTCTAAACCTTTGGGCCATTCATGAAACAATCCAGCCTGTAAAACTTTAATGAAAGTATGATAAGCCTAGATTCTCAATTATAATTGGAACTGATGCTACAATTCTGTCTGATAGATGATGTGCATATTTTAAAATGTGCAGATTAAAGAAAATTGGGGCATTTAAAAAGTGGGAGAGGAAAAATGGAATCCAAACTACATTAAAAATTAAGCATTTTTAAACTGTTTGTGAGGATTAATCTGTGGTTGAACTGCTATTGATTTGCTTTATTTTTCTCTCATTGCTGTGTAGGAATGGTTTTTCTCTCTTCTTCTAGCGTTATTTGCATACCTGTTGTCTTCGGATGTACACCAAGCTAATGACTTTCCTCAAATACCTGCAATGGACCTGGGACGTGTAGATAACTTTTATGATTCTGATTATGTTATTGCATTTGCACCTGAGTCCAAAACAACTCAGGAGATCATGAACAAAGTGGCTTCAGCCCCATTCATTAAAGGTATGCTCTCCAGAAATTCATGGTAACTTCCTTATTTGTGAAATACACAAATTCATTTTGGAATTTCCTTGATAAACTGTGTTAAATGTTTAAGTCTCTGGATTTAATCAACAGCATTGATGTCTATTCCTTTCCAATACCAAGTAGGCTTTCTTACTCTATTTACTAGTCTCCTATTTAGGAAATTTTATGTTAAAAAGGTTTTCCCTTGTATAGTCCTTATTAAAATGAAATAGCGGGGGAGTATTCAAATGCATGTTGTGAGACGATTCTGAAAAGATTAGCCAGTGGTGACAGCATGATTTTTTCACCTCTTTAAATATGTAACAATTGAGAGAGAAATTAAACAGCGAAACCAACAAACAGTGGGCAATATTTACCTGGGCAACAGAATAGAAAATATTGTTGGGTGCTTCCTTGAGCCCCAAAATATGTGTGAGTGGGGAAGAAGCCCTGACATACACAGGCTTGCTGTAGGGTGTCTGATGCACCTTCAAGGAGAATGCAAACTGCTTAAGAACAAGCCAGGAGCCACTGCAAGCAGAGAGGGCCAACGTGAGAAGGACTGAAACCACTTTTAGTAGGTGGATTGGTGGTGTAGTGTTAGGATGTTATTCCCAGGCTGTTACATATGCAAAGTGGGGTATACCAAAGAAGTCATTAGAGAATAATCTAATTCTCTCCCCCTTGTGTCCTTGAAACACAGGAGTCTCAGGATGGGAAGAAAGGAGATGGAGAGATCTGGGAGAAGAGAGTTACAGGCTGAGGAATCTTGACCTTCTAGATAGCTAGGAAGCCATTGACAGCAATAGGTTGTTTCAAAAAGAACCCTCAGCAGTCAACTTAAAGAGACTCCCAATGGTCTGGGCACATGGAAAGCTTCACAAGAATCCGTACAGTGATTTGAAATTCACTCAGTGTACATTTAAATGCGTGTTTTCATAATATTTTAAAATGTTTGCCTTTAGAGGATGATAGCAAATCGGTTGTTACGAAAACTTGTAAATAAAGGGGAAACGCCAGCATTTATCTTACGTGAGCTGCACCATTGGGTAACCAAACAGATGATGGAAAGTACTGTTTGATAAACGTGTTCTACTAGTAAATGAAAAACAAAAGATGGAGATAAAACCTCCTCATTTGGAAACTCCTATTGGATTAATTAACGAATCTAGGCACCGAGTATTGCTGGCTGCTAATATCACAAAAAGTGAGGCAATCAGAAATTATGGTGCTGATCAAAGAATACGCCACCACCCATAGTCTGGCCCAAAGGATGGGGCCTGAGTCTCACTAAACCTCTGCTCTGGCTGCCAGATGGCGGGAAACACTGAGGACAATAGAACATGTTGAATTGCACCAGGTGGATGCATCCAACAGAATCCAGACGTTGGGTTAATGGCCTGAGTTTGGTCAGCAAGAGCCATTCATTTATATCACATATTCTCTAATAAACAAAGTCGCTTGAGAAAATGCTCCCCAAATTTAACAATTTAATGCTGTTTTGGAGGTTGGCCATAATGACAACACTGTCAAAGGCAAATGTACAGGGTGGCACAAAAGTAGGTTTACAGTTATTCATGTGGAAAACAGTAATTAATAAATAATAATAAAAGAATAAACTGTGTGGTATCCACACATACCAACTATAAGCCTACTTTTGCCTCACTCTGTATGTTATAATTATAGGATATATTTATAAATGTAGTATATATTGCAACTTTAGGTAGGGCCATGTATATGTGAGTTTAAATGTATGCATTGGCACTCTTAATATTCCAAATTCACCGTGCTTTAAATTATTGGTTAAATATTTCATTTGGAAAGGCACAGTCTGTTTGCGATAAGAAGGGATTGCCACACAGCACTTTTGATTTTTATCTACAGCATTAGAATTCACCCCCTTCACCCCAGCTCCACACACACCAAGTGTGAATCTCTTCTTTATGATCAGCACCGCCTTCAGTGGAGAGACAACTTTAACATAACTTAACATAATTGATCATGGCCTGCTGTCTTTGGACCACGCACAGGTCTCTCGTAACTAACCCCTTCTCTCGCATGGCAGGAAGAACAATCACGGGCTGGCCTGATGAAAAAAGCATGAGTGAATTGGATTTAAACTATTCTATAGATGCAGTGAGAGTCATCTTTAATGACAACTTCTCATATCATTTGAAGTTTTCCTGGGGAGAAAGAATCCCTAGAGTGAAGGAACACAGAGACCATTCAGGTAACTTTCCTTTTTTTTTTTTTTTTTTTTTTTTGCTATTATGGGATTAGTCACAAGGAACTTTATGTGAGAAAAGATAAACATACCTATGTAGTTTACAATGTGTGTAGTTACATAAAGTATGTATATGCTGTACATAAAAGGTAGCGCTTTTTTGGCACAAGCAACAGCAAAGCTCAACAAAATATTCCTGCCTCATGGAGAGAATTATAAAATCGAATGGAAAATTGTTGAGGACTGATCTTCGTATTCACAAAGCCACTCCAGCATACTCTCCTTGGGTGTGTGTTGCAAACCTCGCTGGAAACGCCTTACCATTCTTTAAATTATTGTGGACTTGGGGTGCACGTTGGAACACTGGAAGTTTTTATTTTCCCTATGGCCACAGTTGTCCCGTCCCATCGTAACCATTTATGCTGTGCTCTTCCTTTTCTAAAGCTCATTGCCAGACAACAGACAACAAAGTCACGTGTAAAGTCTCACTGTTCTGGGAGAAAGGTTTTATAGCTTTTCAAGCTGCCATTAACGCCGCTATCATAGAAGTGAGTATGAAGTTAAAGAAACAAATGAATTACGTAAGTTAAATTTTGACAGATGGTTATCTTAGGAATTGTCCTATCTTATATTTAATCAATTTGTTCACTTACTTTATTTGGCACAATGTACTGAACAACTCCGAGGCAGTCCTGCCCCACTGCGCACTGTGATGTTGGGATAACAGCGTCACTGGGCGAGGTGATGGGCCACTGTCGAATGTGCAGCTCATCACTGAGCAGAATGCTGTTACGTGGCACGTGACTGTGTTTAAACCATTGCACTAAGCACTGAGGAGCAGGAGATAAGTGAACATGGGTGCTCTTCTCCAGGGTTACTCAAGACTGAGGGGAGAGCAATGGAGATGTAGTCATAATAAGAGTTTAGATTCTATCATGGCATTATAAATGGTGTGCCAGGCAAACACTGAAGCAGAAGATACTCTGATGAGAAATATCAGAGAGGACTTGCCACTGGAAGTGACATTTGAGCGGCGACTTCAAGATTGAGCAGAATTTTGTGCAGTGAAGGTGGTAGGTAGGGATATTATGAGGAATCAAGAGGGAGAATGGAGTGAGGCAGGAACTTCACGGGGACAGATCACGACGGGCATGTATATTTACATGTGGAATGCACGTAATTTCTTAGAATTGAGAGAAAGTGCATGAGATTATAATTAACTCCATAATAACAATTTGCTTATTGATATCTTTCTTTAGATCACAACAAATCATTCAGTGATGGAACAGCTCATGTCAGTTACTGGGATAAATATGAAGATACTACCTTTTGTTGCCCAAGCAGGAGTTGCAACAGATGTTTTCATTTTCTTCTGCATTATTTCTTTTTCTACATTCATATACTATGTATCCATCAATGTGGCGCAAGAAAGGCAGTACATTAAGTCATTGATGACAATGATGGGACTTCGAGAGTCAGCATTCTGGTAAATCACAGGGCTAGTGTGTCACACAGCATAAAGAGAGCGAGTTGGCTGGACTCCCTAGACCTATAAAGTATCATATTGAAACTTGATGGCTTTCGTAAAGGAGTGCGTTATAAATGAATGAGGTAGATGGACTTGTAAGCTTGGTAAATGATACTTTTTATACTTCACTGAATTAAAGAAAGTCTAATTCTATAGATTACTGAAACCCAGATCACTAACCAATAAAACGATGACTCTCAGTTGCTAGTTACTATAGATGGGTGAATACCTGCTTATATAAACCTAAGGCTTCTACTGCTTGATGAAATATATCAGATACTTTATTAGAAAGGGTGATTGACTTGGACCCCACATTGAATGAATTCTTACCTTTATGACACTGAAGAAAAAAAAAAAGCATGTTCTGTCCTTAAGCACAGAGCTTTCTTTGGTGGAGGTGTAGCAGACTGGTGAGAACAGGATCGGGAGGCAGAAAGCCACTGACCACCTCCATCCTGAGCATTACCCCCTTGAACAAGCTACCTGATGCCTTTAAACCTTGGTTTTTCTCTTCTGTTAAACACTGATGATAATATCTATCTCTTCTTGGTCATGAGGATTAAACAGGAAATGTACTTAAAGTGAAATTAATGTGCTTAAAGTGAATTCACCCTCAGTATTGGGAAGTAGTATGGTCTGAGAGATATGACTTAGGGAATCAATCAGCAACAAAATTTTTAATGAGTTTAGCCAAACTATGTTTTTGAAACCTATAGTAGTAAAAGCGTAAGTTCTGGAGTCAGATAGCCGTGGTTTGAATGTGCCTATTACACAGTGATATTATTCCTCATGTTAAATAAGATTTGTAGAATATATAGAATAGCTGTAGATATATGCTGTGTAATCTTTAAAAGAACATTAGATGCTGTTGAGTAGGAAGACCACACATTTTTGATGCTGCCAATTTACAGCAAATTTATTTTTCCTCCAGAAATGTTCAATAAACTGAGTGCAAAAAGTGGAGGAAATGCATTGCTGGTTTGGGCTAGAATTTGGAGGTTTTTTTTTTTTTTTTTTTTCTCTGGTATCTCTTAAAATTGCAGGATTCAATCCTGAAGTAAATTTTAGCTACTGTAATGTTTAAATATTTTTTTATTTATTTTTAGAGAGAGTGTAGGGAGGGAGAAAGAGAGGGAGAGAAACATCAATGTGTGGTTGCCTCTCGCATGCCCCCTACTGAGGACCTGGCCCACAACCCAGGCATGTGCCCTGATTGCGAATTGTACTGGTGACACTTTGGTTCACAGGCTGGTACTCGATTGAGTCATACCAACCAAGCTGGTCATTGTATTTTTAAAGAAACATGGAAATCGACAGAGCATGAGAGAAAATCAACCAATATAAAAAAGAGAGAGAGAGAGAGAAATTGAATAAATCTGGTGGCAAAGCATTAAAAAATAAGACCCCCCCCCCCATAAGAAAAGACTGTGGCATTCTGCTTGTACGGGGTATGGATGAAATTAAGAAGAGATTTATAGAGGGCAGAAATGAACAATTTCAGATGAATGGAAGTATACTGTGCAAAGGGAATCATCACAATCAGGCGAGACTTCCCAAAACATGATGGCAATTTCCAACTTTGACTAAAACAAAACTAAGCGTTCAGTGTGGCCATGTTATAGACCAGTTGCCATAGGAAACCCATAACATACAACATTTCATTTTATTCTCTTATTGTTTTTCAGTAGAGGATAAGGACATTTAAAGAGATTACCTAACTGCCTTTCAGGATCAGATAGTTACAGTGCAGCAGAGAAAACTCGAACCCAGGTTTACATGATTGGAAAACTTATTCTCTTCCCTTGTGAAGAACTTTCTTCCTGCTTCTTTGCCACTTATAACATGAAATAACATACCTTCGTATCCATCTATAGATCTGTATTTATGTCTTATGTCTATATGTACATCTGTATCTATAGCTAACCTTTATCTAATCATCAATTTTTTTTACATCTGCAAACCAGAAATAACTTTTACATTTTTAAGTATTAAAAAAAAAAAAACTATGTTGTGGCACATAAAAACTCATAAAATCCAAATTTCAAAGTCAACAAATAAACCGTGGCTGGAACCCAGCCACGCCCATCTGCATGTTTTCGGTGACTGCTTTTGTGCAGAAGCCAGTGTTGGGTGGTGGCCACAGGGACCACATGGGCTGAGAAGCCTACACTGTTTGCTATCCGACTCTTCAGAGAAAACATGTGCTGCTTCCTCATTTGTTCTCGGTGCATGGAATTTATGCAATTACTTAACCGAAAGAACAAGGCTAAAACTGACAAATCCTCAAAAATGTTTTCCCTGAAAACCTCTCCTAATTAGTCTCATTTTATCCCCCAGTTTCGTTCTTATTTTGCAATTAGCTAACTGATTTACTTGTTTATTTGTTTATTGCCCACCTTGCCCTGTACATTATGAACTTTAGGGGCAGGGAAACTTTCTGATTTATTAGCTATAATATTCCCTTTACTGTTGATATATGATGAGCTTCATAGATCATTTGCTGAATAAATGAATGAGCCAAGTGATGGAATAACAACACTCTGAACTGACCCTTTGTTTCTATGCAAGGCTCTCCTGGGGTTTGATGTACGCTGGCTTCATCCTTATTATGGCGATTTTGATGGCTCTTATTGTAAAATCTACCCACGTTGTCGTGCTATCTGGCTTTGTGGTGGTCTTCATCCTCTTTCTTCTTTACGGCCTGTCTTTGGTGAGTTGGTGAATTTAATCTCTCCCCACCCTCCACCGCCGTTCCTTCTTCCCATTCCTTCCTCCCTCCCCCCTCCACTTTCTTGGGAAAACTCTGTTATTTATCACTGATTCTGATCACACCTGTTTTCTTTTGTTTGCACTATTTGCATATGGCAGTATCTGGGGCGATAGATGAAATATAGTTTGTATTATAAAATTCTTTTTATTATGCTACCGATGCTTCTCAGAGAGTTACGTACTACCTGAAGTTTTCCTCTTCTCTCAGATAACTTTAGCCTTCTTGATGAGCGTCCTGGTAAAGAAGCCTTTCGTTACTGGCTTGGTCATCTTTCTCCTCACCGTCTTTTGGGGGAGTCTGGGTTTCGCTGCGCTGTACAGACACCTTCCTGCCGTGCTGGAGTGGACCTTGTGTCTCCTTAGCCCTTTTGCTTTCACGGCTGGAATGGCCCAGGTAAGAGCTCATGTAACTATTTCATTTTTCACAAACTATTTGCAACAATTCCTCCGAATAATTCATGCTACGTGTACTAAACACTAAAATTCTTGTCCACTACCTTTGTAAATATACATACTGAAGGGAAGGGAGGTGCACGTTTTGATGTTTTTCTCTCTCAGCATCATTTCCTTTTGAGTCACTAACTAACTTGTACTGGCTGATGCTCCATTACTGATGGGTTCTGCTTGTACTTTTAATGGGCTGTCCCCATCAAGATGCATCTAGTTTCATGCTCAGGAAACATGACCCTTGATGTAACCACAAGTATTTGAAAACCAGGAATTCCATAGAAATTCATTTTGATTTTTTGATCGACCAATTTAAATGGAACTGAACCTTCTCTCAGAAAATTAATTCTAGTTATGACCTCATAACTATAAATGCTAAGTGAAGGGTTAGGTTACATGAAAACTCAGTGTAGCTTACGACACTACGAAATGCTTCTGCTGTCTTCCGTCCTAATGCTGGAGGACTTCCGGCCCTTCATGGTTTCACTTTCAAATCCTGTCCCCCATCTGGAATGCCCTTCTTTTCCCCCATCCTGGGCCAGATGCAATCCTACAGGCATCCCAGCTCAAGTATGGCCTTCCTTGACTTTTTACTTCTGCCCAGAGGACCTGCCTGCTGCTGCCTGTGGGTCTCTGAACCTTTTATTCCTACTTCCATCAGATCCCCAAATTGCTTTCAAGTTAGATGGTTTCATTGTTACACTGTTGAATCCCTTCGAACTCTGTAAAGACAGGAATTTTGTTTTACTTGTCATTTCAATCCCAGTGTCTGTAATAAGACAATAATAATTCCCAATGCTCTGTTCATCCTTTTAATATTCAATGTATGTGTTTTTTTTTTTTCAGCTGATACACCTGGACTATGATGTGAATGCTAATACCCATTTGGACTCTTCAGACAACCCAAACCTAATCATAGCTACTTTTTTCATGTTGGTTTTTGACACTTTTCTCTATTTGGTATTGATGTTATATTTTGACAAAATTTTGCCTGGTAAGGAGATTCATGATTATGACTCAATGCAGTTTCATTCATTGCATTTCTTTAGCTGTCTACACTTAGTACAAGGATAAAAATTGTATCATTAATATTTATATTGATTACATATTGAAATGATAAGATTTGGGATATATTGTGTTAAATAATGTACACAGTGTATGAAATATAAATTAGCAAGCTTTTTAAAAAAATTTAAAATAGACCTAAGGGTATTCTGTGCTTCATTTATAGAATTACTCTCTAAGATTTGTTCTAGCATAACACTTTAGATTGTTTCTTTTTTAGAAGAGACACTTGCAAGCGATTCAGGGTAATTATATTGTCAGTGTTTGTATCAGAGCTGGATGGAGGCTATTACTACTGTGGTGACTGTCGCCCTTGAAGTGGTGACAGAGCCCATGTGTAATCACCTCCCGTTCATGCAGCTGAATACGGACACCAGCACTCTCCCTGGTTTTTCCTGAAATCCTCCTTCTGGTTTCAACGCCAAAGGGCTGACCGTGTGGCCCTTGAAAACGAAACAGATTCCGATCCTTCATCCAATGACTCTTTTGAGCCGGTGTCTCCAGAATTTCATGGGAAAGAAGCCATCAGGTACCACACTGGGGACATGCAGGTGCAAGCGAAACGCTGGTCAGAGACCAGAGATCGATTGGGTGAACCCAGATGTGACAGAGGCGTCCTTCTGTGCCCTTTCACACCCACTGATAAGCAGGCTGCGCCCTCACGAAGGGCTACACTCTTTCTTGAGAGCATTTTGTCTTCTCGCATTGTCTCCATTTACATTCACTACTATCTCACGGAACAGCAACAGCCATCGATGAATGAGTAATATTCATATTTCCATTGTCTTCATTATCTCTTTTTTCTGTTCTTCACGCTTTTCTCTCTTTCTCTGCCTGCTGTCTTTATAGCAGACCCTGTCTCCATCTCCCTGGTTATTTTCACCCCCTTTTCTCTCTGATTCAGTCTGTTCCTCACCTCTTCGTTCCCTGCTTAATACAATGAGAAAGAAGAGGCAGGGGAGGTGGAAAAGGGAGCGAGACCCTCCAGAGCAAGGGGAAGGAAAGTAAGTTCGGGGCACTCGTGCTGCCTCTACTGAGAGGCCCTCTCTGCTTGTGCAGGTCCCCTGGGCCTGTGTGAAGGGAGAGGGTCCCCAGGGGTCCTCACAGCCTCAGGGACTTGATTTGTCAACCCTCTGTCCATCGCCACAATCTCCTCAAAACATTTTTGTCTTTTTTTTTTTCAGAATAAAAAATCTTACAAAGGAATATAAAAAAGGAAAGCATGAAAAAGTAGAAGCACTGAAAGGTAATAAAATGTCCTAGTTAGCCTGGCTGGTTGGTTTCGAGACTCTGTCTCACCATGATACTGTCTTGGTAGATGAAGACCAGCTCTTCAGCTCTCATGATGCTCCTTCGTTTGAACACATCGTGTTTCCTTCCAAGTAAATGAAAAACCATATAACAATTTTAGAAAGTTGGATGCACCCCCGATATCCTACAGGTTTGAGAGATGTATGGTAGTTTATTTTCAGCTCATCACATTCGCTAACCCTAAAGCTGTCTGTATTGTAGTCAGCCTATCTTTAATGACAAAACTGCTTCGATCCCCCAGATGGTTAATCATATAACAATATATTATGGTAACATTACATCTATAAATTATTTATCATAGCAGATACAATTTTAAAGGAAAGAATTTGGGGATGGATTTTGTTTTGAATGTTGCTAACCAAATATACCCATGTTACAAGAGCTCGTACAAACTTCAGAGAATGCCAAGTGACTATAGAGGCCCTGACTGTCATCCTTTTGACATAATTCCAGGCCTGGTACTTGATGTATACGAAGGTCAGATCACCGCCCTCCTCGGGCACAGCGGAGCTGGGAAAACAACCCTGTTGAACGTGCTCAGTGGACTGTCAGTCCCAACATCAGGTGGGAAGGCAACTATCCAATGACAAGAACCTGGGCAAATAAGTTAACTGTGTATTTCATTCGTTAATTATGTTTGTTAGTTAATTTCAATAGTAGTTTCATTAACTACCAGTCATACACGGCTATTTAAAAGTTTCGGAAGTTTCTTCAAGTTATTCTTTTATAGATTCATGTTCTCTTCATTTAGGAAAATCTTTGTGGTTTCAATATTTCTCAAGAAGTAGCTTTATGCTTTAGTTGGCATCCCAACTGGACCACAGGTATTATGACTATTAAATTTTTAATTAGTCCACTGTGTATTCCTTAGAGATAGGTACAGTATCTCTTAAAGGACTCCAGTGATTGGCATGCATTGTTTTTTCATTTAAAAAGATCTTAAAGCTGGAACACTGCCCTGATGCTAACTCTCTACCTCTAACTTTTAGGTTCAGTCACCATCTACAATCACTTGCTTTCGGAAACGGCTGACTTGGAGACTGCCCGCAAGCTCACTGGAGTTTGCCCACAAACCAATGTGCAATTCGGCTTCCTGACCGTGAAGGAAAATCTCAGGCTCTTTGCAAAAGTAAAAGGGGTTCAGCCACAGGAAGTGGAACAAGAGGTAGATTACATGTTAGATGTCCCACAGCTGTGAAGATGAAATTGTTTACCTAGGAAATTCTAACTGCATTTGTGTTATTTCTACACAGCTCATTGTCTAAAGGGCAAAAAGGCCCTTTGGAATGAATAGCAAAATGATAGTGTTTTCAAAATAAACACCAAATATCCTTTATTTGGTTAGGTCCAACGTGTTTTACGGGACTTGGAGATGGAAAATATTCAAGACATCCTTGCTCAAAATTTAAGCGGTGGACAAAAAAGGAAATTAACTTTTGGGATTGCCATTTTAGGAGATCCTCAGGTAAATGGAACTAAAATTACTGGTGAAATCAGATGGAAGACTGTATTGTATTTGGTCAGACTTAATTTGTAAACAATAAAAACAAGAGAGCAGTTACCATGAAAAATTAAGCACTAAGCTATTTCTCCAAAAACTTCTACGACTATTTTGTCTTTCAAAAGGATGTTGCCTGATAGGCGAAAGTGATTTTATGCGCTTTCCTACTGCAGATTCTGCTACTGGATGAACCAACGGCAGGATCAGATCCTCTGTCAAGGCACCGTGTGTGGAACCTTCTTAAAGAGAGGAAATCAGACAGAGTCATTCTCTTCAGTACCCAGTTCATGGATGAGGCTGACATCCTGGCCGGTCATTCCTGTTTTCTTTCATGTGTCTTAGTGAGAAACTGGGGACATGTGTGGAATACACTCCAACACCATTGCCGAAGGACCACCCCTTTGAGTCCTTATGTCCCTGAGTACCCTTTGCCATGGAAGATCTCCGACCCTGTTGCACTGGTTGTAAAATACTATACAGCTACTCTCAAAGACATATTATGTTTCCTTCCATGTGAATGTCAGCTGGCTTGAAACAGATCCTTTCAATGTATGACAACATTTTCCTGAATATACTAGATAGTAAACCAACAAATCATTTTAGTTACTGGATGACAAAGGAAGCAGCTTACATAGGCTCAGAATTCGAATGCATCTGTTTTAGTGGGTCATGCTCCTAAAATACCTTAGTTACCAGTGGATTCATTCTTTTATAAATAGTGGAAAATAACTCCTTACTACAATTGATTTAATCTTTTTTGCTTCATCTACTCAGATCGAAAGGTGTTTATATCTAGTGGGAAGCTGAAGTGTGCAGGCTCTTCTCTATTCCTGAAGAAGAAATGGGGCATCGGCTACCATTTAAGGTATAAGCTTCTTGTTGGAGACACATTAAAACATGTCGGAACTGTTGAGGACAGGCGATGTCAATATTGGTATGTTTTCAAAAAGGCAAAATGAGTATTAGTGTGTTGGAGTAGGCTGCACAACTGGTGCGTTCATTTCGAGAGATCTGGGTCAGAACTGCGCCCCGTGGCTCTCTTTCTCAGCTGGAATGAAGGCCATATTGAGTTGCAGGCATTAGGGCTATGAGGATGACTAAGCTACACTTAGACAAAATTTCTGGAAAATATTTTCACAACGCCTTGTTTGCTGAAAAGAGGTATATTTATATTCTGGTTCTTTCCATTATCATATTTTGGATGCTTGTTGCGGTATATTTTGGCTCTTTCAATGGTCTCTTCTTGGTTCCCCCTGAATTTATTTTCTTCTTCACATTTTTCTGTCTCCTTCTCTTCCAGATCATAGTTATTATCAGTATTAAGTAATGTCTATCACTTTTTAAGTATTGGCTATGTTTGAGGTACTTGCTAAGATATTGACATGTGGAATACTCGTATAATCATATTTAATCCTCCAGATAACTTTAGGATGGTATTATTATTCTCCTTTGACATGTCATATTGTTTTAATAATCTGCCCGATCTCACATGGTTGATAAGTGGTAGAATCTTTGGACCAAGATTGAAAGTGTAATATGACTCATTCTCTATACTTCCCCCCAAATATTAATATTTCTTAAAAATAATTCAAATCATTTTATCTTCAGTGGTTAGATGAACCACCCCCCAGCCCCGTTATTTACTCCAGGTGTTTAACCTGATCAAATCTGCCGTTCCATCAGGGTTGCTTGGTACAGCCTGATTAAATCCGTCATACCTTCCAACTAAAAGGAACCACTCACTGTTCTCTAGGTGTGTCCCATACTGTAGTGTCTCGTCTCTGCTTGAGAGGGGACACCTGTTGAACATGTCCTCCTCCTGCCCATCAAACCATG
The DNA here is from genome assembly GCA_004027475.1 of Anoura caudifer. NCBI lineage: Eukaryota > Metazoa > Chordata > Mammalia > Chiroptera > Phyllostomidae > Anoura > Anoura caudifer. The sequence continues at coordinate 26,898 of PVKU01009709.1, forward strand.
GTTACATCTTATTCACTCTTAAAGGTCGTTCTGTTTTCTCCTTGAGAAGCATCCTCTCTTCTGGAACCCTGAAGGCATTGTGTTTAAATTGTTGCCTTTGGCAACTTAATTAACTTGCTTGAATCTCAGTAACTTCATTTATGGCACAGCAGTAATGATACTTGCTCTGAGTTTAAGACATAAAAATATTGAACAGATGAGTAACTGACAACGTGCAAAGTGCTTAATTGATTGAACTCTACTTTCTTCTCCCTCACTTATTTTATAATGTGCTGCTTTCTATTATACTTACATTATGTCATGTTACAAGCTCCTTTACAGACGGTTCTGTATTCTTCTTATTACGTATCCTGGAGAATGCTTAGCATAGGTCCTTGTAAACACAGAACAGCTTTTTCTAAAATGGATTGTTTTAGGTTCATGTCATCAAAGTCAATTTTGACATGCTCAGCATTCTATCGCCTCAGTCAATTTCAATGCATGTGACTAATAATGAGGTTTCTAAAATCCAGTGATTTCATGAAGAACTTTATATGTCCTCATAAAAAGGCAGACCAGCTTTGACTTGAATTAACTTTGGACCAAGTAAAATTGATACCATCAGCAAATATATATTGAGGGTTTACTTAGTGTGAGGCCCTGTGCTATCTCGTACTTATTTTATTCTGTATTTTGAAATTCTTTGAGAGGTTGATATTGTTTAACCTCACAGATCAGAAAACTGATGCTCAGAGACATTAAACGCGTTCTGGAACATGGGTTGGTAGAACAATAAAACCCTATTCTTAATGTCTACACCAAATTACCTCTGTTTTTATCAGGTTCAAGTGCTAGTTTTTGCAGAGCCCATACTTTACTGTGAGGGGAGAATTCAAAGTTGAGCTATTGAACAAATGGGAACAAAACTGAGCATCCCCTCCACCTCACCCCAGCTAAGATCCAGCCGGAGATCCACCCTTGAGTCACCTGCTCCATCTCCAATGTCCCTGACACCAGGTCCCCTGCCGTGTGATATAGATTATATGGTTTGGGCTATATTAGTATTTCATATTTTGCTTCTTCCATTAGTTTTTATGAGTTTTGTCTTATAAATATTATGAGAGGACAAGCATGTACTACAATAGTTTGAAGAGATGGTGTTCAAGAAAAATAACTTTAATTTACTCCTTTTCAATGTTAGTTTGCATTTGAGCGAAATGTGTGATCCAGACACTATAACATCACTTGTTAATCAGCACATCCCCGATGCCAGATTAACAGCACAAAGTGAAGAAAAGCTTGTATATATTTTGCCTTTGGAAAGGACAAACAAATTTCCAGGTAACGGAACGTAGAGACCACAGAATGATTTACATTGATGTTACAATAACATTAGTTCTTCTGCATTTGTTACTGTATTGCCTAACAATTATTCCTACCAGGAAAGTATAAATCTCTACTTTCTTTCTTATATACTGGGGGTTTCAACATATAAATTTTGGGTTGACATATTTAGTTCATCCATAACACTCTCTATAATCCAATAATTAACTATTTAAAAACAAATTAAATAAAAATAATAGTTCATTTCAAAATCACTCACACATGTAGTTTTCTAAGAATGAAAAAATAAATGTTTAAAATTTTATACTCAAGAAGACATGGAAACTATCACACAGTATAGATTATTTTATAACTAAGGGAATGTCTGTATCATAACTGATAAATGCATCTGGTCTATCACAAATATTTTCTATTTTTTTAAATTATAGTTATTATCAATGCCATTACATATCATATTCTTTTGATGCATTTTTGTGTCTTCTTTTAGACCTTTACAGGGATCTTGATATATATTCTAACCAAGGCATTGAGAATTATGGTGTTTCCATGACAACTTTGAATGAAGTGTTCTTGAAATTAGAAGGAAAATCAGCTATTGATGAATCAGGTAAAAAAAAAGATTTAAATTTTATATTTTTATGGAATATTTTATCTTGAAAATATACTTTGAGTGATGAAATTATATGCTTTTGGAGTGTAATGATTTAGTCTGGTCTTTAGAAAATGTAAAGAGTCAGAAATGCTGGTCTCCCATCTTGAATTTCCTATTTTGTACTGTGCATTTCACTGAGCATGTGGAATACCACCGTGCTTATGGCTAGATCCTCACAGAACAGTCAACAAACTCATGATACAATATTCCTTGTGTCTGAGAGCTATAGAGAAAGGAAAGAGAGAGTTGTAGGTTGACAGTTCATTTTGTTACAGCATTTCGATGACATCACTTCCAGGGCCTCAGGGTTCCGCTGTTGCTGTTGAAAGGTTTTCTGACGGTCTAATCGTCACACCTTGGAAAGTGCTGCGTTTTCTCTCTAATGACCAAGACAGTTGCTTGTTTCTGGTTTGCTATCATCCCGTGTACATTCTGTACATTTCCATTCCCTGTTTTTTTTTCCCCTGATAGATCAACTGGGTTTTTAAAATCTTTTTTGAAGTGATACATTTGATATATTTTCTTAGTGGTTACACTTACCTTTTAATGTTCATATAGCTTTCTGAAAGTCTAGAGTTGGTCAATTTCCCTAGGCTCTTCTTCCAAAAGGCATGACTTTTATCTTATGTATTAACTCTTCCATGTCAGAAATACTAAGATAGTTTATCTCTTGCAATGAATAGATTTTTCTTCTTGGCTTCTTTTCATTGATTTCCTTAGAATGAATTAAATCCTTTAAAGCTGTACACACAAAACTTTTTTTTTTTTTCAGAAAATATGAGATGTTCTTTTATTGTATCATTTTTTCTTCTTGTAGCATATTCTTTTTGCTTCATTCCCATTTCTTTAGTAGTTGCTCAAGTAAAACCAGGAATTAGATTACTTGTTTTTGTCCAAGACTCTACTCTGGCACCATGTGGTGAAAAGATGATCATAGGAAAATCAAAATAATGCACATCTAAAATGGCACTTCATAAATTACTGATTTTACATTTTATAGATACTGGAATCTGGGGACAGTTGGGCAGTGATAGGACAAAAGACACGGGAAGCCTTGTTGAGCTGGAACAAGTTTTGTCTTCCTTGAATGAGACCAAAGAAGCAGCCAGTGGCATGGCCCTCTGGAGGCAGCAGACCTGTGCCATGGCGAAGGTTCGCTTCCTGAAGTTGAAGAAGGAAAGGAAAACTCTGATGACCATGTGAGTACCCACGTGTCTCAGGGATGTTTGGTCAGCATGTTCAAAATAAATTTGAGAGAGAAAAAATAATAACCTCGGATAAAATAAATTTCAGCAACTGTATACAGTCTTTTTAACGTGGACACGGATTTTATTTTATCTATTTTTAGAGGGGAAGGGAGGGGAAAAAGAGAGGGAGAGAAACATCAGTGTGCGGTTGTCTCTCAAGTGCCCCCCACTGGGGACCTGGCCTGCAACCCAGGCATGTGCTCTGACTGGGAATCGAACCAGTGACTCTTTCACAGGCCAGCACTCAATCTACTGAGCCGCACCAGCCAGGTATGGAAGCCAATTTTTAATTGCTTAGGTGGGTATGTCATTGAAACAGATAAAGTATAGGGCTTTTCTTTTAATGTCGCACACAATCTGCTCTTATCAAAAGGTCGAAGTAAGTTTACCAGAGCGTGAAAGTTAGCACTGAGGTTCTACCCCAGAGACTGGTCTCTGTGCCAGGCCTATCCCAGCAGAGGCTTCACGTCACAATGTGGAATCTGCACAGTTCTCTACAGCTTCAGGCTCTTCACTGAGTACACCTCCTTGCTCTCCACCCATGACACTATTCATTCAACAGTATGTGTCTGCAGCGCACTGTGCTGAATGTCTTTAACGCTGATCACAATAAAACGGGCGTGAGATTCAGCTCTTGAGGGTGATTAGAAGTACGCTAAAAAAGCATAGCACAAAATCAGACATTATTGTCAACTATTACATTCAATGTGAGAGATAGTATATCCAAATAGGGGCAGCAGAAAAAGAACTTTACATGAATTTGGTGTAGAGAAATAGAACATTTCGCTAAGGACAGAAAGGAGGGTCAAAATTCAGAGAGCAGTTCTGAGCATGGAGGTGCACCAGGAGTCTGGGGGACGGGTATGACTTTGGGCTAATTGCAACACGGGGTGTGCAAAAGGTAAAAATAATTTTGACACTATATTACATAAAGTTAGAGAGTTCGGACTTCCTGACTAGTAAGGAAGTATTGAAGGTGTTTTGTTTTGGTTTAGTTTTTGTTTGTTTGAGCAAGTGATTGACATAACGAGAACAGAATGCCAAGAAACTTAATAGGGCAGCAGGGCAAGTGGTTCGGGAACAGCAGACACTAGATACAAGAAAAAGAGCCATTTAAGACAATATTGAAAGAGGTCGGGAGAGGGATAATGAATGTCTAAACTTGAGGAGTAGAAGATAGGAGAGGCAAGTAATAATGATGGTATTATAAATTGAAATTAGCAACCATTTTGGAAAAGGATGTATGGGGGAGAGATGTGTGTAAAATGATTGAACTTTAGAGCCCAAGTGAATAAGGAAATGTTGTAATTTACAGAAACCGGGGATAGGAGAGGAGAAAGTTTCAGAGTGTGGTGAGTCTGGATATTGGTGGTTTGCCAGCTTGCAGTGGTCCCCGAAAAAGAAGAAATGCAAGACTGAGCCAAAGCAAAGAAGCGGGCTCTAGAGCGAGAGAGATTTAAGAGTCATAATCAGCAGATTTCATAAGCTTGAATAAAATGTTTAAAGGGGGTACAAGGAGGCATTTGAAGAGATAGAAATACCAAGGATAGCTTCATAAGAACCATCTTATTTTAGGAAGAAGAAAAGGGGAAGAAAAGTATGTTTCACATATTTGGTTAGTGTTTATAATTTATTTCTATTGCAACATCTGTTATCTGCCCAAATGTTAAAACCTACAAAAGTTGCTCTACATGAATATAATTCTCTGACATTTTCCTTTATGCAGATTACTGCTTTTGGGCATTAGCTTCTGCCCTCAGCTTTTGGCCTATGTATTCTATGAGCTTTATCAAAAGAGTTATTCCTGGGGACTGTCTCCTGACATGTACTTCCTCTCGCCTGGACAGCCACCTCAAACCCCTCTGACGCGCTTACTGGTCATCAACGAAACAGGTAAACACGGAGCTACAGGAAGCTTGGAAATGCTGTTCTCGTTGAAAGATTCCCCAGACAACATAAACCGTGCAGGAAAAATAAATTCTGTGTGTTTTAGAAAACACCTAGGGGACCAAGCAGAAAAATTAATTTAAAAATGAAGAAGACAAGGTTGGACAGTTTGTTTCAGAAACACATTTTGCATGTTTACTTAAATCCTAGAGCTTATGGCCCAAGCAGTGAAAGAGGATTCAGGTGCACAAGCCACAGACTGGTCTTTGCTGTGGTCCTTTCATAACATTTTTTAAGTACTATGCATTCATGGGCTCTGGAAAGAAAATATGTTTCAAATTGCTAAGAAAGTAGATTATTAATACCTTCAAGGATTATGATGTTGATTTTAAATAGCATTTTTAACTAATAAACATTATAAGGAAAATACCTAGCCTCTAGGTAAAGTAACCTTGGAATGGATTGTAGTCCCACACCATCAATTCTGCCTTTTTAAGGAAATCCTTAGACAGTGCTTTTGATGATATGCTTTGAATGACGTTATTTCACTTTTTTCAATATTACTTGACCGTTGTTTTACTACATGCTTGCTTCTTTTGATCTTGACTTTCTTGGTAGGGTCAAGCATTGAAAACTTCATACACTCACTGAGGCAACAGAACATCGCTTTGGACGTGGATGCCTTTGGAACTAGACATGGCCCCAGCGAGCCGTCATACAACGGGGCTATCACCGTGTCAGGTGCTGACGAGGTATGTAGGGCTCTGATTGCCGCGTCTCGCTGCAGAAGGAGTATGAGCATGCAATCTGGGTGATACATGTCGACCAATGGAAAGGGTCAATTTGACAAAAGCAGGCAGATAGTTCTCAGTTTCAGAGGAGAAGCTGGACTACAATTACCGTATTTTTTGGACTATAAGATGCACCCCCCCAAATATGGGAGGAAACGGGGGTATGTCTTATAGTCTGAATGTGGCTTTACATTTACATTGGAGAAATATTGTTACTTATGTTATTAAATATTTTACCAATTTTTCTGCTTCAAAATTTTTTTCCTATTTCCTCTAAAACCTAGGTGTGTCTGATGGTCCGAAAAATATGGTATTTACCTGCAGCCTGCATATAATAATATATAGTAAATATTCTTTCATTTTGTTCCTTATTACCTTGTGTGCACTGCTAACATTAATAATGAATTTAAGTCTTATTAACAGTCATATTCCATTTTAATCATTCATTTAAATTTCATTCTCAAATGAGTATCAGCTCAAATGATATTTTGATGAATCCTCCAACCATGAATCTCATTAATACCTATTGTGAACTTCGGCTCCAGTTACCAAAAAGACATATTAGCTGTTTTTTTTACAATAGAATTTTGTGTGGTTTTTATGGGAGGAGGGATAAAAGCTCAAGTCCTACCTTTTACGCTTTACACAAAGGGGTCAATAGTTATGCTCAGTTCCCTGATGTTAACAAAAATGCCTTCATTTCATGCAACTTGAAATGTGGTTCATGGATCAATATTTTGGATCCCCTGGGAGTTTGTTGGAAATGCAGAATCCCAGGCCCCACTTGAGACCTGGGTTAGAATGTGCACTTTGACAAGATCTACAGAGGATTAGTGTGCTCATTAAAGTTTGAGAAGAACTGCCTTATTTGGAAACATTTAGGATTGGTATATTTCACATAAAAACTTAAATTTCTGGCTTCTCTTTAAAACTCCCTTCACGTGACCATTCTGGCTGTCTGCAGTTGGAACATCGGAACAGTTACCCACTTTATTTTCAGACTTGGCTTTTCAGTTTGCTGCATGGCTATGCTGCTTCACGTCATGTACCTGCCTAGGCCCTGTAGGCGCTTGAATAGAGAACCCAGTAGTAGAAATATGGAAAAAGATGAGAATACGGTGTTAAGTGTACAAATCAGCACAAAGCCTGACCATTTGCAGCTTTTTAGTTAATTTTCAGAAATAATTTCCATGCCAAAAATAAAATCAGAAATTACCTTCAATCAAAGTAGTCCTTGCTAATATCTTCATCAGGTTAGTTTCTGTTATATTCAGAAAAATAGGTTTAAAGTGACACCCTTAATATCAATAAACATTGCTTCAAGTATACGGGTTACATGCAATTCACTTAATGTGTTTGTGATTGTAAAAATGCATGCTCACACCTTGCCCACAATTTGGCCAATACAGATAATAATTTACTTATATGCTTTGTATTTGGTATAAAAGTAATCACGTTTTAATACACATTTAATATGTATAGTTTACATATATATGAAGTGTCAGTTTTTAGTGTGTTTCCCCCAAGTTTTGAGATATAACTGACACACAGCACTATGTAAGTTTAAGATGTACAGTATAATGACTTGGCTTACATATACTGTGAAATGATTTTCAAATGGAATTTTAAAAAGGGATTTTCCATGCAACATTGCAATTGCACGCCAGTGTTTTTGAAAACCAATGCTTTCTGCACAACAGCTGCCTGCCTCCTGCCTTCCCAGCATGCACACATTCTTTAGCTGTAAAGTGAATGTATCACATTTCGAAACAAAACTTACTGCCATGCTAAAGTGAGGCTGCATTACGGAGTTTTACAGCATTGCTGCCAAAAATCCTGTGAGGTATTTTGTTTGGTGAGAATTTAGTTATAAATAGCCACATGGTTGATGCTGTGGTTAGTAAAGACCAAAATACTGTATTTCTTGCAATATATTAGGACTTAATGAAATATTAGTGATGATGGTATTAATTAATTCAGCGCTTTAGCCTTTTTGTATTGTCAATAATTTGAATGATTTTCTATCATATTTTTTCATTAAATTTTATATTAACTCTCCAAGGATTTAGGATGTGTATTTGTTTTATTTTAGGATCTCAGATTTTCAATAGCATGCAATACCAAAAGGCTGAATTGCTTTCCTGTTCTCATGGATATCATTAGCAATGGGCTACTTGCAATTTTTAATTCTTCAGGACACATTCAGACAGACAGAAGCACGTATATTGAAGTAAGTACAGTTTTATGTCCCTCATTCTGAACTGTAAGAAGTGAATCTTCAAAAAAAATTGGAAATGCTGAAATAGCATTATTTTAATTTTTATTCACTTATTCTTGAGTAAGTTTATATTTTATACACATGTATTTTACTATAAATACATACACACAATATTTAGCAATACATATATAACATTATAGATTTAGTTGGATGGCTTACGGTCAATGTAACAGCAGAAAATACAGTTAATCGGGAAAAAGACATGATTCTCGGTCTTAGATCTGTTACTGTCTGGGGCCCTAAGTCTTGGGACCTGGTTGAAACAGCCGGAATCATCAAGGCCAGACTCGGTGGCCCCCTTAACAACTTGACTCCTAAAGTCCTTGGTTCACTAGTCCACAAAACAAAATATAGGAAAAAAGTTATTGTAAACATGAACAATAAAACACATAAATATAGAAAACCATAAGCACTTAAAAATGCATTTATTATCACTATTGCTGTTAATATTACTCTTCTTGGGAATGCATTAAGTTTCCATTAAAGAACATTCAGGCCCTGGCCAGGTAGCTCCGTTGGTTGGAGTGTCATCCCGATATGCCAAGGTTGTGGGCTCAATCCCCAGTCAGGGCACATACAAGAATCAACCAATAAATAGATAAACAGGTGGAATAACAAATTGATGTTTCTTTCTCTCTCTCAAAAAAAGAAATCGATAAATAACATTCAGCTTCGAGGAGATCAGAGAACTGGCTGCATTAGAACTTGAAGCAGTTCTTATTTGAAATATAATCTGCGGGGCCTGCTCAGATCCTCTGAGTCAGAATCTCCATGGTGGGCGGGGAGGAGGGTGCAAGTCTATGTCTTCAACTCATCTCTTTCATCTCGCTGTGTTGAATTTCCCTTTGCCCTCTTTATTGACATCTCGGGCCGATCCTGTAGCTCCCTGATGTCTTTTGTTACTAAGAACCATTCCACTGCTGTCCAAAGCTTCAGTTTCCCATCCAATCCAAACCCTGCAGGGTCAGTTTGTGGCATCAGGGACATGGGCTGGAGTGTGTAGTGGTGGTGTGCTTTGCTCTTTCATTCTTCTTTATAATTTAACATCTTGGAGTAGAAAGGAGAGCATGACTTTGCTCTGGAACATCTGCCCTTTCTTCTCCCTTCCGAGTAACATGCTCCTGGGGCTGCGAGCAGAAAGGGGGATCGAGAGATCAAGACGGAAAGAAGGGGTGCTGTGGAGAAATCCCTGCTTTCTCTAGCTTCATCCGCTACTAGTACCTTCTCCTTAGGTGGTTGCCAGAGCCTCAGTGCCCTGTGTGATTGTTTTGGGTAGCATTTAGCTTTGACCCCAGCCCCTTCTGTAGGTGATGACCCATTCCATGCAGAATTCCTGCAGAGAAGTCCACACCATCAAGCTTTCTTTGGCTTTCATTATTTGATGTGCCCTCATCCAGGCAGTTGAACCGCGTTTACCCTTGCTTTCACCTCTGTGCTTCTTCAGAAAGAGTGCTAAGAACTGTTGAGTGCCCCTTGCACACTATTTGGAAGCTATCGAGATCTGGGGTGCCATGCAGGTTGCCCCATCTTCTTTCTAAGCACATAAGACCTCTGTCCTCTCAGGCTGCACTCAGCAGTCCTCCTAACTTTTGAAGTCTCCAGGGCAGAAACAGTTGTCACTTACTTATGGGAGGCCCCAAGTTAACCGCAAATATTGAGAACATTTACCACATGGTTTACATGTATTATTCTATCTATACATCCTAACAAGGCTTTGGGTATTTGTTATTATGAAGCTGAGGAAGCCTGCAATGCGTAGAGGTGCTGGTATGTTTCCTTAGCTGCTATGTTCTAAGAGACCTGTCAATTGTCAGGATCACCAACAATAGAGAGCTTCCTAGAATGAGCACGTGACCTGACCTGAGTTCTTCCCTTTAAAAAGTTGTGTTATCTACAAAATATTTGCTACCCACCAGCCCAGTTGACCTTGTGTTCAAGTGTATAGAAATTCTCTTTAAATTACCCCTGTTGGTGTCCCCACCCAGCTCCTGGTGTCCTCCTACAATTCTGCAAGCACATCCTCCTTGATTCTAAAGGGCAGAGCTTGCTGTAGCTTCTGACCTCACTCAATGCCTTTAACTATCTATCAGAGTGTCCTGAAGTGCTCTCCACCCACCACTCATGCATGTGGTCACCTGACCAAACCACCCCATTGATATCAAGGGTCTCTCTGTGAATCCCTCCAGGCTGAGCACCACAGAACTGTGGGTGGGTGTAATTTAACATGGACATAATAGGTTGTTTCTAAGCCAACTTGTGAGTAAGGGGGCTGGCTGTTGAGACTGATTGTGCATCTGGCATCCCTGGACATCGTTCAAATCTAGAAAATTAGTAAGGATGACCAGAGGTAAAGACATCAAGTGGGTGATGTGGTCCTTGGTGCCTTTTGTTCCCCTGCCAGGAATTCATTTCCACACACGTATCTTTACTCAGGCAGTTTATAGGCTGTGAGAGCTCAGAGGGACACTAAGATTCAAGGGGGCCTAAGAGAAGAGACAAGTAAAAAGATCTCAAAACTCTAATAGCAGGCCTTCTGATACAGATGCTTGCAGTAGGGTAGGCAACTGATCATGGAGCAAATCAAAGCTTCTAGCAAAACCCAAGTCCCTCTTTCACCTGAACAGGATTTTGAAATTTTTAAAGTTCAATGCCCTTATGTGGAGTGTGTGCTGATCATTTTTCTCCAAGCCCCTTCACTTTTATTTCCTAACATCCCCCTACTCATTCATGTATCATCTACCAGGTACCCAAAGGCACTTGAATTTACTACTTATGCATTATGTTGAGCCAGAAGAAAGATTCTTCACCAGTCTTGAAATGAACTGCTTTGGCAGCAATTTCCGAGAGTAGCATTGACAGTCCACAAACTCTATTGCCCATGAAAACATCAGCCTAAATGGTATCATCATAAAGTCAGAGAGCAGAAGTTTTGTGCTTTACTTGTTATCAACCACGGGACCTTAGCCAGTTCATGCAACCTGGTGGAGTTTGCTTCTTCACAAGTAAATCAGGATGCATGTTCAAAGTCTCCAAGTTTTGCAACTCATGATTGAAAGTGAATGTGGGAAAGAAGTTGCAAATAGAACCTTGGCAAGAATGAGTATTTTGGGTGGTCAGATTTATTTGTTTATTTGAGTGGTTTAGTTAAGAAAGTACGAATGAATTGTATACCCAATTGCTATCAACTCATGTTCTGTATGATTTCAGGACTACCCACCCCAGGAATTTGGGGCCATAAGTAATTCCTTCTTCTGGATCCCTATGGTGACCTGTTTTACCCCCTACATTGCCATGAGCAGCATCGGTGACTATAAAGTAAGAAAAGTTAACAAGCCTTTACATGTCCTTAATACCCAGAGAACTTTTCCCCAATCTCATGATACTGAATTTATGTGTAAGTGGTGGTACACCTAATTTATGTGCCTAAGACAATGAACAATCAAGCATTAGAATAAAAGGTTGGCAAATATGCCCTGGCTGGTGTAGCTCAGTTGATTGGAGTGTCCTCCCATAACCCAAGGGTTGTGGGTTTGATTCCCAATCAGGGCATATACCTAGGTTGCCGGTTTGATCCCCAGTCCAGGCTCATGCGATAGGTGCATCCGGTCTGGGTGCATTCGTGAGGCAACCAACTGAGGCTTCTCTCTCACGTTGATGTTTTTCTCTCCCTCCCTTCCTCTCTATTTCTATGAGCAATGAAAAAAAAAACATCCTCAGGTGAGAATTTTTTTAAAGTTGGCAAATATAAATTTTTAAAAATGAAAATACTATTTTTCTTAAACAAAAGAAATTTTGCTTAAGAAAACAAAAATTTTGTTTGTTAAACAAAAATTTTCTTAAACAAATGAGACCTCTGAAAGAACAGCATAGGGGATATCATCATCTAACAGGAAATGGCAGTTTTATCTTGTTTATCGCTTTATTTCTAGACACTTCCCACGGATCTCCCCTCACTCAGCGATGCTTTCTACTTCCTAGATGGTGGGAAAGTTATTGAGTTAAACAGACCTCACCAACTCACCACAGCTCTTCGACTTGCTGTTGAAAAACACTATGTCTTTGAAGCTTCGTATTTGTGATGCTTTTATAAAAATTCAAGAAGCTCGTAACAGAGTTCTTCTGCCTCTCTGTGACACTTCTATGTGACAGAAAGGCCCTTTGCTATGTTTCTCCCCGGACAAACACAAAATACTTTTCTTTTTTCATTTTTGGGAAGCCATATATTCACCATTTTCTTTCTACTACTCATTACTCCCTCTTCCTCGTTTTTTTCTGAAGCCTGGTTTCAACCTGCCTGGTTCAAACCTGGACTCTTCCACTGTCAAGCTGTATAAACATCTGAAAGTTGCTTAATCACTCAGGGATGAAATAATAACTGTGAAATACTTAGAACACTATTTGGCATGTAGTAAGTTTTCCATACACGTCACTGGTTGATGTCCAAGTGTCCAGGGTTTAGTCCTAGGGCCCCTTTCAGCTGTTTCCAGAATTCTTGAACCTCCACATATACCACAGTCTACATGATATACACATGTATACAGAGATGCCTGGTGGATGGTTAAAACAGGAACGAGAGAAAAGCTTGTGATCGTCCTGGCTAAATCTGCTCATCTCCCAACTTTTCCATCTCAGTGAATGGTGCTACCAGCTACAGTCACTTTTACTCTAGCACAAAAATTCAATTTTTTCTTTCTTTCTTTCTTTCTTTCTTTCTTTCTTTCTTTCTTTCTTTCTTTCTTTCTTTCTTTCTTTCTTTCTTTTCTTTCTCCTCTATTGCCCAATCCCTCAGCAATTTCTTTAAGCTCTACCTTGAATGTATCAAGTTTGTCCGCTTGTTTCCACCTCTACTATCTCCCTCCTTATTTCCCTCATCATCATCCCTTGCCTAAACCCCTGTAGTAGCTCTCGGTCTCCTTATTTGCAGTTCATGCTATATGTACAGACAGCGCAAGCTTTCAAAAATATGTAATCACATCACCTCATTACCTTGCCTAATGGATTTTAGTTAAATTAAATTGAATAATTTTCTTTCATCTAGAATGAAATCCTAATTCCTTGCTTTGGCAGAATCCACATGGTCTCTCTCCAGTGTCTCAAATTTTCCTCCCTGCAGCCTCCTCCTCCACCCACCCCACAGCTCCTTCTGTTCTCAAACACACCAATATCCTTCCCATCTCTGTGCTTTCATATTGGCCATTTCCTCCTGGCTGCAATGTTCTCCCTCCTGTTCTTTGCACAGCTGGCTTCTTCTTGTCATGCAGATCTCAGCACAAATATCATTTATACAGCGATCCTCCTTCTGCTTACCCAGTCTAAAATAGGTTCCCCTTCTGTGCCACAGGGGCTCATTTTTAAAAAATCTATGCATCGTGCTTGTTGCTATCTGAGTCTTTTCTCATTTGCTTGTTGCCTCCTCCTTTCTAAGAATAAACATCATCACTGCAGGAATATTTTTCTCTAAATTCTACCTATTCCATTGTTACTCATCTGCATAACTATTGGATTACCTTTTATTTCTTTTCCTTTTGACCAGAACCTAGCACCTATTCCTGCAATGGTTGCCAGATGAAGCAAATAAAATACCAAGTCAAACTTCATGATATCAGTTAAACAATGAATACTTTTTCCAGTATAAATTTGGGACATATTTATACCAAAAAAAAATGGTCTTTATCTAAAATACAAATTTAACTGGCAGCTCCATGACATTGCAAGTGCTCTCTCCCTACCTCCATAGCCAGCTAATGGTGAAGCCATGAAATTTTCTTCTGATACATGTGTAGAGTCTTTCTACATTCCTCTCCTATAACCCTGTAGTCACAGACACTGTCATCTCTGTCTCGGATAAGGGGCACAGCAGCCTCCCTGACTGCTCGCCATGGATCCTCTTCTGTCTTCCCCTTATCCATTTTCCACACAGTGTAACAGAACAATATCTTAAAAACACAAACCTGACCTTGTTAACTACCTTCCTAAATCCCTTCAGTGGTCCCTCATCAAACTACGGGCCAAAATTGAAATGCTCATGTAGCCTGGAAAGCCAGGTAAGACCTGGACCCAGGTTTCTCCTTCCACTTCAATCTGATGCCACCAACATCTTGATAATCACATCCAACCTTCCCACCTTCTTTCCAGTTTCCCCAAAACATCAACTCTACCCATTGCCAGGCCTTCTCTCCTCCTGTTCTCTTGGCCTGCAATGCTCCCAACCTGCCACATGGATAACGCCTACTCATTGCTGAGACCCTAACTCAGCTCTTCCCCAGGATCCCCTTTCCACCCCAATTCCATACTACAATTCATTTCCTTTGTAAAGGCTCTCATATGACCCTGAACCTTCTTCACAATTTCAATTTTACTTTTCTAATTTTTAGTTTTAACATGTTTAATTAGATAGCTATTGTTGTACTTATTCACTTATTGCCTTATGACCCCTCCCTGGATGACTTAAGCTCCACAAGAGCTCCATAACCCACACAGAGTTAGGCACACAAACAAATTAATGACTAGGAAACCTCAGCTCTCTAATGTATCCTCACTATCATTCTCTTTCCTGCTTCCTCCCAGATGCACTCTCCTTTCCAGAATAGTTATCGGCATTCCAACCTTTTCCTTAATGCATCTCTTTGTAGAAACCCAATGTGAGATTTAAAATTTTAATTGCTTTTGTGCTTTACTGTTAGCAAAGTCCAAGTTACATTTGAAGACCTTAGGTTAAGATGAACACTGCAACAAAACATGGCTTGTCATGGGCCACAGGACAAAATCCACTCACTAGTGTTCACATATGGTAATGAGAAGTGCGGTTTACTGCCAGCCAATAGTGTCACATTTCAACGGAAGACTTCTTACACTAGCCTAGAGTTTGTAATGAGATTGACCAGTTAGATGGTCATTTCTTAGGCTCCGAATAAGAGGCCCATTATAAATGCACTATTTACATTCAACATACAATTTATTTATATTATAGGCAATTGTAAATCCATGTCTTTTGAATCTTTGAACAGTTTGCAAGTCTTGATGGTGTCAAAGGGAAGGAACAGGTATCTCCTCACAGAGGCAATGCCCAGTCATTATGTGATAGGATGTCAGCTAGTTTGGTTAGTGCATTTTCCTTTCAGATAATGAAGTCATCGTGGGGGTTACGGCATGATTAGTGCCCCAGAAGCAGGAGTATGGCAAGTGAGGCCCATTTACTGTATTAGCATAATATATAGAAGGGACATAGAGAGAATGTTTGTGACTGCATATTTGTAATTTCTCAGCCTCAACTATTCAAGACCTTTTGATGACTCTTCTATTTTTTATTCATGTATTTTTAATCAGAAGAAAGCCCACTCCCAGCTATGGATTTCAGGCCTCTCCCCTTCTGCCTACTGGTTTGGGCAGGCGCTCGTAGATGTTCCACTGTTCTTCTTGATCCTCCTGGTAATGCAAATAATGGACTACGTCTTTAACCCAGATGACATCGTATTTATAATCCAATACCTGTTACTTCAGGTAAATGGCAAAAATTATGAAATGGTTTTATTTCATGATTTTAATGAATGCTGAAACATTATTAATCTGAATCCAAGAACTTCACCTTACTTTTGCTATAGCCCAGTTTGGAAAGTTGAGGTTGAAGTAGGAATACTTTCCTCAATAGCAATTACCTTATCCAACCTTAATATTCTCTTTTCAGATCCTGTGTAGTACTGGATATGTCTTATCTCTTATTTTCTTCACATATGTGATATCATTCATTTTTCGCAATGGGAGGAAAAATAGTGGCCTCTGGTCATTTTTCTTCTTAATTGTAAGTATGCATACAGCAATATTATTTTGTTTTAAGCTACTTCACATGATTTTTAAGAACATACACTTTAATCTTTATACTAAGCAGAATGGTAAATTAATGTTGCTATCTAGAAAATTACAATTACTCTAAGATAATCATAGACATATATATAAATTATCCTATAAATGAGGGTGTATACCATTTATGAACTATGACCTCAAACATGTCTCCAGGTCTAACCTGTCCCCAGGGCTACAGACATCTCCCTCCAACAGTCCACTTACAATTTCACTTGAGTGAAAACACCTCAATGATCACATATGTAAAATAAAATCTTTTCCTCAATCCTAGTCTTCTTTGTCTCTTAATAAATGACTTCATTATGGTACAATCTATGCAGATAATTTACTCATACCAGAAATCTAGATTTATCTTCCATCCCTATCTCTTCGTTTCTCCTCATGTTCAATCCATTCGCATGTCCTTTAGACTCAACCTTTCTCAAGTCTGTTTGATGTGTCTCAACACCACTGGCTCAGCCATTGTCTAAGCAGCCAGCATCTCTGCCCTGGGGTCCTACAGCAGCTCTCTAACTGGCCTCCCTCTCTCTACTCTGGCCTCCCGGAAACAACGAGACTTGTTTTACAATGTGCTTGCAAGTCACCACATTGTACATCATAAACTTACACAACATTATGTCTCAATTATATCGCAATAAAGCTGGAAAAAAAGATCAACCACTTAAGGATGAAATTCATTCAACCAAGGAATAAGTCAAAATAAAGAAGTCAAGAAAAACATTGCTATAAAAGCATAAGTAGGGACCACTGAATTCTGTTAAACATGTGTGAATATTATATAACTTTGGTATGGCATATTTTTACAGAAAAATCCACAAGGTTTTTATAGTTCCTTTTGTAAACCAAGCATAACTTTAATAACAAATCCTGAGAAAGATAGAATAAGAAAGAATGTCATTGATAAATTTAGGTGGAAAAATCAAGGATCGCTCCCTAGATAAAGAGATGGCCAAGCAAACCCAGAAGTAAATTAAAAGAATAATAATAATAAATAGTCAGGTGTGATTTACTTCAGAATGCACTGATACCTGAGTGTTAGCAGCTGTCAAACTAAAGAAGAAAAAAACTGAGTTAAGAAAACACCATACAATTCCTTTTAAAAATGCCCAGTAAAAACAAAACATAAATATGAGAAAGATAAATCACCAAAACCCATTATCATATTATGTAGAAAAGTTATACATTTCTTTACCTAATATCCACAGTCAAACAAAGATCCCTGCAGTCATTATAAAATGCTGTCTCAGTGCGATGGCCTAATGTGTCCTCTAACTCATGGTCTCTGGGAGAATAGATTGTCACCATCTTTTAAACAAGAATGTGTTCGTAACTACTGAAAATTTAAATGCATGTACAGTTTAAACTGTAACAGCACTCCTCAGAATCTCTCCTTAAACACAAAAGTGTTCATATACAAAAACTCATATAAACCATCATTTATAGCAGCAGAGAAATTGAAACATCATTTCTAAAGGCAGAATTGTTGAATTCTTGCACATCCATTCAAAGAAGTACTGTGTAGCTATGAAAATGAATAGCTGTTAAGCCAAAAACTTAAAAAGGTGTCTTTGACCTACTGGGAAATGAAAAATTCAGAGGAATGTGTAATAAATAGACCCTTTCTCAGAATCTGAATTTAGCAAGGACTCCCGCTGATTTGTATGTACATTGAATTTAAGAAGCCCTGTTGTGTCTTAAAAATTTCATGCTCCATCCAATTCAGAATTGGGACACAATCCTGTGTTGCAGAAATAAAAACTAAGGTGGCAGTACTGTCTTGGGGGGTGAGTTGGAAATTGAAAATAAGAACATTTACAAGATGAATTTCCAGTTTCTTGAAAAACATCCAAAATTCAGACCATTGCACTTTAGTGACACTATCCTGTGTTTTTGTTTTAGGTCACTATCTTCTTGATAGTTGTTACCGATATAAGTGAATATAGATTTCTATGGCTGTTTCACTGCACCATATTCATACCGCCATTCACACTGATTGGCTCTCTATTCATTTTTTCAGAGGTAAGAATGTCACTACTGTCCTAAGGTCATGTAATGAGTGAGTGGCCATTGAAGACAGCAGGGAATAGTGTAGAAATGCAGGTAGAGTCTTTAGCTATATGAAGTTTGAGGTCTCTGTCTTCTGAAAGCCAGTTCACTTACCACAGGCTAAAATCAAACTCTCATTCAATAGGAAAGCCAGCCTTGGTTTAGGAAGGTGTAAGGCAAGTCCACCATGGTAGAATTTTATAGTTCTCATAATAACCCTCACTCCTGGGAATAAAGACCCTACTGAGAGGCAGATGAGATGACTTTTTTCTGTGATTTCAGACACGTTAAGTTTAAGACTCTTCATAGACATGCAGTGGGAAATATTAAGCAGCCAGTTAGATACATGAGTCATTATGTAGGGTTTTGTGGAGTTTGAGACTAGAGCTAAGTACTTTACAGTTGCCAGCATATCCGTGATATTTAAAGCCATGGAACTAGATAATATAACCTGTAGAATAAGTATAGTTAGGATGAAAAGACAGCCCATAGATTTGGCCTTGAACTCCAAAATTTAAAGATTGGGAAAAGGAGGAACCACCAAATCAGATTGAGCAGGATCCTGTGAGGTAGAAGAAAAAATGGGGGACTCTTGTGTGCCAGAATCTCTTCTCAGAAACTCTCCTTAAGCATGGGTGTCAGATGGCAATAAAGAATGCTTCAAAAGGAGGGAGTTATTCAAATAACAAATGAGACATCTAGAAAGCTGACAACTCAGAAGACACCATTGGATTCGACTACATGGAAGTCAGCAGTGATATTAACAAGATATATTTCAATAAGAGGGTGAATACAAAAACCTGATAAGAATGGGCATAGTAGAGACTGTGAGATCCAGAAGTAGTACGGTTGCTATGAACACATATTTCTAGGAGTTTTGCTAAAAAGGGTATCAGAGAGATGGATGAGTAGATGAATGAAGAGGATAGATTTTTGTTTAAAAAAGGAGACACTATGGTAATAGGAGAGAAATTTCTCCTGGAAAGGAATTTGGAGTACCTAAGATGCCAAGTCCTGGAACTGAGAAAAAATGGCACACAGTATACAAACAGAGGCATTAACATCCATAAAGGCAGGAGCATTCCATCTATGTGTCAAGATTGTGGCCAGAGTATGTGAATACAAATAGCTTTGTTGGTAAAAATATGCAATGATTCTCTTTTGACTGATTGTACCTTTTTAGGGGTAGAAGTAAAATTATCAACTGAAAATGAAGTGAAGAGAGGTGTTAGGATTTTGAGGAAAGAACAAGAGATATAAAGTATTATTTCAGAGAGTAGGTCAGTAGAACTGACAGGCAGTGCTAAAGGATGCCCAGCCTTGTTTTTCTAGTGGAGTCAGCTAAGTTGAGTGTTTGAGATCACAGTTTGTTTCTTAGGTACAGCTCAGGGCAAGGGGAAGGCTGCGTTCAATCAAGTTGCAATATGAATCTGACAAAGAAAAGGATGTGGAAGAGGGTGGTTCTATATAAAGAAGGATGTAACAGTGGACCAAGGATTCTAAGCTAGGAAATAAACAACTGAAGGAAATGAAGGAGATTATGGAAAGTGACAAGCAGTGAAGTTGGTGGTCTGGAGGTTCACCAACTCCAAATTACAGAGGAAGGAAGCTGAAAACATAAAATGTAGTGGCAGACAGGGCAAAAGGCAGGGAGGCCTAAAATTGATGTTGGCTGTGGTACAGATATTGGGAATGGGTGACCAAAACATTTAAGAGAAAAAGATCACTTGAAATGAGGTCAAGGATCCTGGCAAATCATCCAATAATGCAAAAAAAAAAAAAAAAATCATATTTTTTTGGTGTTGGATGGCTGTGATGGTTAGAGATTTACTACATCTGTTTAAAGTTGCTCAGAAAAAGAAAAACATCTTGGGAAATATAGTTCAAGAAACAAAATTGAGCCTTGGCTGGTGTGACTCAGTGGATTAAGTGCCAGCCTGTGAACCAAATGGTTGCCGGTTCGATTCCCAGTCAGGGCACATGCCTGGGTTATAGGCTGGGTCCCCAGTAGAAGGCGCTTGAGAGGCAAACACACATTGATGTTTCTCTCCCTCTATTTCTCCCTCCCTTCCCCTCTCTAAAGATAAATAAATGAAATCTTTTAAAAAGAAGAAACAAAATTGAGCCTCTACTCTTAATTCACTAAAAAATTGGGGCATGTCTCAAAAAATATTATAAATCTAATGGAAACCATGCACTTAAGTGTATGCATGGGAAACACCAGGTGAAGAGCTTTGTCTTAACATGACAGGTTGTCGTGATTTTTCGAGAGTGTGCATGGCAATGGACAGAGCAATGCAATTATTCTAGGGATGTGGGAGAAGAAGAGAGGGAAGGAGCACAGATACAGAGAAAGAAATGTAAAGTTAGGGCAGAGAGTTGTCTTAGAATAAATCCCACCCATGGCTTAGATGGGTCCTGCCCATGTTCTCCTAGCAGGGTGAATCCTGCTAAGTCACAGCGTAGAATATAAAAACATCTGAGCCAATAGCCAAGCACAGGTTAACAGGTCACCAAGTGATAGTAGAATCAAGGAAGACACACTGAACAGTCAGAAATTGACTTTTACCTGAGGTACAAGCGAGAATTGCACAGAAGGCTGGCAAGGTCATGCAATGGACATTAATTTATCTTAACTGAGATGAGATTCACGAACAGATGAAGGTTCTCTAAACACACTTTTTTTCTCATTTTACAGATTTCTCCTGACTCTATGGATTATTTAGGAACTTCGCAGCATTATTCTGTATTTCTGGCACTGCTAATAGTAAGAAAACATTTCCATTTAAATGTTCTTACGTGAGAGGACATATTTGTATGCTTTGCATTAAATTAAAAATTTAATTTTGATGCTTAAAAATTTGGCACTTTAAGCATCTGAACACACATACACTCCAGAGGCTTTAAATTCTAGACCACTAGCTTTGCAACGATCATCTGACACTGAGTATGAAGTGCAAATTCTCAAAGGCATGAGTAGAGTCAGCATCAACCTACTATTTCTGTTGTGGTTTCTCTGAAGAGCAGTGAAACGAATTCTGAGGGTTTCATAGGATAATAAATACAATTTTTCAATCTTATGAAAATGTTATCAAATCCATTTTACATATGATTAAACTCCTTAAGTCAATTCTAATATTGAAATTGTTGTTTCCATGGTGATGCTAATTTTGATTGTCTTTCCGCCCCCCTCAGCCTTACCTTCAATTTTTCGTTTTGCTTTTCATTCTACGATGTCTGGAAGCAAACTCTAGGAAGAAATCAATGAGAAAGGATCCTGTATTCAGGTCAAGAGAATTTCATGTTTTATTTTAATATTTATTGTTAAAGACATGTTAATAGGCTTAACTTAATTGAGCAAAAAGTACTGTACAGGATCGTTTTTAAGGGACTGTGTAGTATACAAAATTATAATTGTTGGTACTTTAATGAGCTTACAGTCTAGTGAGAGAAGCTCCATTAGCACATGTAAGACACTGAAAAATTAAGGCAGCCTGTAATTTCACTGGCATACCAGAAGAAAGTTATATATGAGAGGTGGTATTTAGAAATAATGGCTAAGTATAAACAAGCAATTGGGTATGGGTAGCCAATACAAGAAGGAAGAGTAGTGTGGAAAAAAAGGACAAAAATTGGAATAAATGCCACCATCCTATAGGTTCAAGAAGAAAGCTGGAATGAACTTGAAGCCTTCCTTGTGTTGGAGGTTAATGTAAAATTAAAATGAAGCTAGATATTGGAGGGTCTTGGAATTGGGAACCACAGAAAAGGTTTTACAAATTACACAATGAGAAACACACAGGTGTGTTTTGAAAACCTTGTCTAACTCACAAAATACAAATCAAGTTCAAGTTTAATTGTAGGTGTTAGAGCAGGTGAGTGACAAGATGGCTGCCATGTTTTAGGAAATCAGCTAACAGCAGCAATTTGGGACGGCCTGAGAAAGAAAGACAGGAATCAGCAGTAATCGGTGGCAGGGATGATGAAAGGATTGGTAGCAGTCTGGAAAGAGTGACTTTGACGCATGTCCCTAAGAAGTGACAATGCTCAGAAACTGGTGATTGTGTATCTTAGATTTTCTGAGATACATCTCTGATTCCAAATGTGTTGACATTGTCCTCACAAAGCGTTCAGAATTCCAAAATATCTGTCAAAATTACAGTTCCTCGATTCCTTTATCAACCCTGCCCTAAAATCCTTTATCAGGGTGTGAGTACCACTTTATTGTTTACAAAAAAAAAAAAAAGTGCAACAAGAATTAAACTTAGACAAAAAGCAAGGATGCAGTAAAGTAGTAACATTTGAATCATTGGAAAACTAGGCTGTTTGCAAGCCCAGGGGTGTAGAGCGGAAAAGGCAAGATTATGTTGTGTTCCGTTACATAATCTATTCAAATCATTGATAACAGTTTACAGAAATTTTATTATTTCTGCTACAAGTTTTCCAACTGGAAACCTGGCTTGATTTTAGAATTTCACCAAGAAGCAGTAAAGTTCTTCCAAACCCAGAAGAACCCGAAGGAGAAGAAGAAGATGTTCAGATGGAAAGAACGAGAACAGCAAACGCTATGACGGTCTCAGACTCTGACGAGGTGGAACTCCTAAAAATGCTCTTCATCACATAATACCCTCTCAGAAAGTGGGCAACTTTCTAATCTGGATTTTGGAAAAAAAAAACCACTTTAAGTTTCTTTCATCCTCACACAGATAGCTCACTACTTGATTTCAGCACATCTGCAATGCCAACATAGACAAAAGACCATACGCACATATTAAAATTTTTCAGTCCCAGGTTTGGTGGGTAAGGCTAACTATTACAAAACCTATACAGAATCAGTGAGCAAAGCACTTCAGAGGAGAGAGTTCATCGGAGGTGTGTGCGTGTACATGTGTGCATGTGTGCCTGTGTGTGTCTGACAGACCTGTTTGTTTAGTGAATGTCCCTGTTTCTGTTTCCTAAGGAAGCCAAGCACGAATCACATAGATGATTCAGTGCAAATGTCCTTATGTTGCAGGAATACAGATTGGGAGGGTTTGCTTTAAGATGGCAGTTTTGAGGGAACAGGTTGGGTTCATGTTTGTATAAGGGAAGATTTGGCTATTGGGAGGGGGGCACTCACTCATTTCAACATGAAAATAAAACCCTCTGGTTATTCACTTTTCTCTCCAGAAACCAGTCATCATCACCAGTTGTCTACGGAAGGAATATGCCGGCAAAAAGAAGAACTGCTTTGCCAAAAGGAAGAAAAAAGTGGCCACAAGAAACATCTCTTTCTGTGTTAAAAAAGGTTGGAAAAGTAGTTCCGTTAGCAGAGCGATCTTGACTTCTGAAGATGAGGCATTCTGAAGGGGATGATACTACCCGAATCTGAGGCTACTCGTTGGTAAACATGGATGGTAGCCAACTCAGCAGCAGCATTACCACTGATGCACCCTGCCTAAAAGCCTCGGTTAGAACAATTTGTTCTTTGCATAGACGGCAGTATGTCTGTTCTGTGGAAACAAACAAAAAAGAACAGGAACTGAAAAAGAGGCAGTTTTGATGCTAAGGAGGAGCTTTTTAAGTGGTCGAATTAATTTCACAATGAGGAATACTGCATATACGGGAGGTCACTGGGATGCAGCAGCTCCTTCTTCCTTCCTAACAAATGACACATTTGGTCAGAGTGTCAGTGCGAGGTGACAGGTGTGGACATCAAAACTTGTTTCAACTCCAGCTCAGCCTCTTTCTTACTGGTTGCATGACCTTGGGCAAGTATTCATCCCCTTTATGCCTTGGTTTCCTCACCTGTAAAATGCAGGTTTGTCTGTGGGTGAGGAATAAGTGAACTGATGTGCCTCGTGCATTTGACATAAAGCTTGACACAGTGAGTCCTCAAACAGTGTTTGGTTTTTATTATTATGATTATTTGTGGTTATAATTCTTAGCATACTATTTTTTTCAGGTGAAGTTATAGGTCTGTTAGGACACAATGGAGCTGGTAAAAGCACAACGATTAAGATGATAACTGGAGACTCCAAACCAACTGCTGGACAGGTCAGTAACACACATAGAAATCCAGTCATTGATGGCTGCCTAGATCAAACATTTTACTATATTACTAATGACCATCCTCACATGTAGAGGCAATCTTTCAGTATTAGTCAATGTGATGTATGCATTGAATAAAGAGGATTCATAAAATTTCACCCCTTAATTCCAAAAAGAGTTATGTGTTCAAAAGGGCAGCATGTTATCTACATTAGGATTTTTATTGAATGAAAAATAGAGACACTAATAGGCAATCTTTTGGGAAGTAAAGTTAAGCATTAGCTTTACTGGAGGTCAGAGATCTTTGCTTTGTGAACTCATGCATCCTGAGAACTTGTTGAATCGAGCTGCCAAGATCCAGGATTTATTCAGAAACTAGAGATCATAAGTTAGAGGAAAAATTAGTAACTGTCTAAATTCCAAAGCAAAACTAGAATAGTATATGAATGACACTTGGTTGTACATCCAGGCTAAGTTGGGCAAAAGGAAGGACAGAGATCAAAGGACTTCCACTTTGAAGGGGAGATGCTCTTGACGTTTGACAGAAGGTCAAGGTCAGAGGGAGTATTCATGAAGAGAGGCTATACAGTGGTATTGATTGCCACAGGGGTTTCCTAAATTGTCTTCTCCATTTCCACCCTTACCTCCCCGAGCAGCCAGCAGCCCCTAAAAATGCAAATGAGGTCATGTCCCATTCCTGCTCATAACCCTTTAGTTAGAATTGATCCAAAATCTTTATCATGGTCACAAAGAGCCCTGCAAGATCTGGGCTCCACTGAACACCTTTCACACCACACCCCCTGCACACTGGCCTGTGGTGGTCTTCCCACTGTAGGACCTATGAGTTTGTTTTTCCTGTAGCCAGAGTACACTCCTTCAGCTTTTCCTGTGTTTGGTTATTTCCTTCTCATAACCTTGAAATTTACCTCCCAAAAGCCTTATCCCTGACTGCACTTGAGTTAAACTCTATCCTCCCTGGTATTCTTTAGCACATTTATTTCCTTGAAAGTAGGAAGCAGAGGCTACAATTCATTCACATGTATGCTTTGTTTCCTGTTTCACTAGATTGAAAGCTCTATGAGGTCAGGTTAACTATGTTCCTTCTCTTTTGTATCGACGAAAGACAACACAATATGGAGGTCAGGGTGTGGATTCTGATGGTAGATCCCAGTTTCAGCTCCCAGGTTTACTCTGTGTGATCTGCAAGTTTCTGCATCTGTGCACATGTTAGATTTCTCACATGTAAATCAGGGATGATAAAACCAACACCTCAGTCATGTGGGTCTTTCTAAGGATGAAGTAATTCAAAACATAAAATGCTTGGATTCTGGTGTATAGTAAACACTGGTACACATTTATTATTGTTATTAGATAGTATGTGGCTCATAAAAATAATAAGTGTTATCATGTATGTGTTGGTTCCCATGTGCCAGACTAGTGCTAAGGGCTTTTCATTTATTAGCTTAGTTCAGGATTTCTCAAGCTTGGAACTGGTGACATTTTGGACCAGATCATTCTTTATTGTGAGGGACTGCCCGTTCATTGCAGGGTATGTAGCAGCTCCCCCAGCCTCCACTCACTAGATCCCATTAGCACCCCAACTGTGACAATCAGAAACGTCTCCAGACATTGCCACATGGCCCCCTGGGAGGGGGGTTGCCCCTGACTGAAAAGAACTACCTGGTGTAATCCTCACAATAGGCTTGTAAAACAGATTAAACAATAATAGCTATTTTAGCATTGGAAAAACAGAGTCTTCAAGTATCTGTCCCTTTGAATGTTTGAATCAATGAATGAAGTCCAACCATGGACAAGAAAATAAGCCAACTTGAATTCAGCCACAGTGATGGACGTGGTTATAAAGCCTAAACCATAATGGAGGGATAGAACGATGTGGGATATCTGCCTTTGGGTTTATTGAGTTTCTATCATTTTTTTCCCAGAGCTAAGTGATGACTTACTGACTTTACACTCTTGGCAGCCTTGTGTGTGTAAGAGAAGCACATCATCAAAATATACACCTACATGCGCACACACACCATTTTGGAGAGAGTGTGAGAATGAACTTTTGTGTAGGTGATTTTGAAGGGGAGCAGCGGAGGGGAAGCCCCCAAGTTCCTGGGGTACTGCCCTCAGGAAAACGCACTGTGGCCCAACCTGACGGTGAGGGAACACCTGGACGTGTTCGCTGCGGTGAAAGGGCTCCAAAAAGCGGATGCCACAGCGGCCATCACACGGTACCTTGTGGGAGACGCACCTGTTCTCTACTAGGGGGATAGAATAGCTTCACACAAAATTAAGGAAGGGCAATTCTAACTGATGAGTCCATGGCTATGGGAGAGGACTTGGTTATCTAGACCCCAGTTCAGTGTTGTGTTCTCTCATTTTAAGCCTGGAGAGGAAAAGTTTATTGATTATTCTTAATACAAAAAGAAGTCATTGAAAATACGAGTTTAAAAACCATGAAAGGTCCATAAAGTATCCTAGAAAATTTCAATTTTTTTTTACATTTTATTTTTCGACTAGAGTTGACTTTACATATTATATTATATTAGTTTCAGGCATACGGCATAGTGCTTAGACAGTCATATATCGTTTCTATTATATGATCAATCTGAATAGTGTTTTTAAAAATTCTGCACTGTAGTCTTCTGATTTGCCCATTATCCCACAGCGTGCCCCATTATGCAGGGGTGATGTGGGTTGACTCACTGTCTCCTGCAGGTTGGTGGAGGCGCTCAAGCTGCAGGACCAGCAGAAGCAGCCCGTGAGGGCCTTATCCGAGGGAATCAAGAGAAAGGTAGGAGCGGGGCGGGGCGTTACTCTGCGCAGCGCACAGATCCGGGCCAGACGCGCGGCTCCTCTCGTTCCAGCTGTGCTTCGCGCTGAGCATGCTGGGAAGCCCGTCGGTGGTGCTGATGGATGAGCCGTCCACGGGCATGGACCCCGAGGGGCAGCAGCAGATGTGGTGAGGCGATGTCATGAGCAACTCAAAGTGAAACTGTTTTACTCCAAAGTGAAAGACATTGACATTATCAGCAAAAACAATATTACAGGGGGGAAAATCTGATAGCACATCACTGCCAATTTTTATGGGGGTGAAAAAGACATTCTGTCAAACCAATACTCTGAGAATTTTGTTCTCATCTTAGTCATCTGGGTATGCGTGGCCCATTTGTATTCTCAATGACATCGATCTATATTAAGTTTTAAAGTTTTCTGCAACACCACCTGAAACATAATTCAACTGGTAGAAAAAAATTCCATATGCAAAATATATTCTTTAATTATGTTAGGAATATTCTGAAACCTGCTATTGTGTACTTTAGGGTATATGTCATTATTATCGTGTTTTTAAATGTTATCATTTTCTATCTTTTCTCCTACTGCCTTCTCATACATATTCTTGAAACCCAGCATTTTTCTAAACAAACTTTTACCCAATATCATTCTCTCTGTTCAGCCCAAACCGTAGTTTGGTTATTTCCATGCCTGTAATCCCTGCAAAAATCCATTCTTTGTCTGATCTGGATTCACAAATTGTTCCATACGTGACAATGGTAATTTCTTTAAAAAATTTTTTTCACATTATCCCAGCATTCCCACTAGTTAACATGTCCTTTGACCTAACTTTAGGCAGGCGATCCGGGCCACCATCAGAAACACGGAGAGGGGAGCGCTCCTGACCACTCACTACATGGCGGAGGCTGAGGCCGTGTGCGACCGTGTGGCCATCATGGTGTCTGGAAGGCTCAGGTGGGTGCCCACGCTTGGCCCTCAGTTATGCACTGAACAAAGGACAGGTCCCCCAGCACACGGATCACTGTGAGGAGCAGGAGGAGCTGCTGCTCTGGTTCTACCTGGCTCTGCCTACGGACGCCTACTGAGGCCAAAAAGCACTGGTTGTAGATTCCTGTCTCCCTTTTCTTGGTTGACTTCATTCTCCTCGCCCCCCACCCCCCTCCAGATGTATCGGTTCCATCCAGCACCTGAAGAGCAAATTTGGCAAAGATTACCTGCTGGAGATGAAGGTGAAGACCCTCGCCCACGTGGAACCCCTCCACGCGGAAATTCTGAGGCTTTTCCCCCAGGCTGCTCGGCAGGAAAGGTAAACACACGCAGTGAGCTGTTTCACCTTGGTCTTTGTTTTATTTCCTAGTATGGCGATGAAAAATAAAAAACTTTATCATCTCTTTCTTCTTTTTTAAACTTTATGGTAATTGTGAATACTTTAATTGCTAGAGAAAGGCCCAAATCCAAGGGATCCCACAGGAGGGAAGTAAGAGAACAAAGTGCTGATTTGGAAGCTGATTCTTTTCAGGAAATGTGCCAGGTACTGACATGTGCTGGTACCTCGTTCACTTCAATTGCTCTTTCCAGAGGGTGGAGCCATCCCCATTAAATGCGATCACCTGTACGATGCCCAGTTCCAGACACGAGTCAAAGCTCACTGCGTCGTGTCTCTTAGCCGTTTCATTACTATCAGTAACGAATGGCGTCTGAGACTGAGGTTCGATAATGCCGTGTAACTGGTGCCGGAGACAGGAAGCAAACCTAGTGTTTTTTAGTTCAATGCTATTCTCTTCTTATAAGAGAGGAGAAGGATGATAAGTAACCCACTTCTTCCCTTCGAGAGACATACCTGCAGTTGGTTTCCTGCCATTTGTCTCTCATTCCTGCCTAGAGTCAAAGAAGCCGTTTCTTAAGAGCCTTACAGTGGTTCTGCTTTAGTAAACTGACTTCTTGTTGATCGAAGAGCATTCACTCTATGGCTGTTTCCAATGCTACACAGATGTGTACATGCAAACAAATTATAGGTGACATTTTTGTTCCTTTTAATTTATTTTTTTCCAAAGTCATGATATCATTTTATTATTTTTCAATTACATATTACATTCAGTATTATTTTCTGTTAGTTTCAAGTGTACAGCAAGTGGTTAAATAATCATATACTTTACAAAGTGGTCCCCCCAGTATTTCCAGTACCCACCTGGCACCATACATAGTTATCACAGTATTACTGACTACATTCCCTATGCTGCACTTTACATCCCCGTGACTATTTTGTAACTGCCAACCTGTACTTCTTAATCCCTTCACCTTTTTCACCCAGCTCCCCCACCTTCCCCCGAATCTGGCACCTGTTGAGGTGTTCTCTGTATCTACGAGTCTATTTCAATTTTGTCTGTTCATTTATTTTGCTCTTTAGAGAAATGCAAATTAAAACCACAATGAAGTATCACTTCACACCCGTCAGACTTTTGCCCCTGTTTAGACATCTGTCTGTCAGTGGTTGGGCTCTAGAAACCCGGAGCTCAGCCTCACTGCTTTCCTCACAGGTACTCCTCCCTGATGGTGTACAAGCTGCCTGTGGAGGATGTGCGGCCCTTATCGCAGGCTTTCTTCAAATTAGAGATAGGTGAGAGTGACTGTTTAGAGATAAGACACTGGGAAACAGGTAAATTCAGATCTTGTGTAAAGCCAGTAGGATATGTATGTGAACATAAAATTGTGACATTGTACCATAAATAAATTAAGACTTTTAATTCAGTGGTTCTCAACCAGGGGTGAATTAGCAATATCTGGGGTAATTTTGGTTGCCATGACTGGGGAAGGGTTGGGGAGTGCAACTGCTATCTAATGGGTCAAGACCAGGGATGATGCTAATCATCCCACCCGCACCCACAACAAAGAATGATTGGACTAAAATATCATTAGTGCCAAAGTTGAAAAACTCTGCCCTAAGTGAGTGAGGCCCTAGAGGGAAGAGACCATTGGCATTTGGGACAGGAGTGGCCACAAATTCATGCAAACAGAAAGACACGCACGTGGTTTTGTGGCTATGTGTTCTTTGATAGCATTAGATGCTGATAAGAAGGCACCTCTCCATTTAACTGGGCTGTCATAACTCTTTTCTAGGCTCTTAAATTCTGATCTAAGATTTGGACTTTTGCAAACTGTGCTGACCTGGACTAAGTTTTTGCCTGTCACGCCAGTGTATGAAAACTGAGAAAAAGCTGAACATCTCCCCATTTTGTGACTTGTACTTCCTTTACCTGTCATCCTTCATCATTGGAAGTCCCAGGCATCCTAGTTCTTAACGAGATTCTTCCCCTTGAGATAAGCTTGTGATGACCCCACATAGGTTTTCTTCTTACTTTCTGATTTTGCCAGTCACCTTCACTCTACGGTGTATGATCCATTTTCCACACTGGCTATGTTGGCCTTTTGACCAATTTTTGCAATATTCCAGTTGGAAGGAGTCCCACAACTAGTTCTGATCAATAGGAAGGGTTTTATAATGAAGGAGAAGCAGGGACACAAATGTCACAGGAAGGTTGCCTCCCTAGAGTACAATGGAGCCTTTTCTTTTTTTAAATGTATTTTATTGATTATGCTATTACAGTTGTCCCATTTTCCCCCTTCACTCCCCTCCACCCTGCACACCCCCTCCCACCCACATTCCCCACACTTTAGCTCATGTCCATGGGTCATACATATAACTTCTTTGGCTTCTACATTTCCCACACTATTCTTACCCTTCCCCTGTCTATTTTCTACCTATCATCTATGCTACTTATTCTCTGTACCTTTCCTCCCTCTCTCCCCTTCCCACTCCACTGTTGAAAACCCTCCATGTGATCTCCATTTCTCTGGTTCTGTTCCTATTCTATTATTTGCAAACTAATGCTTTTGTTTTTGTTTTAGGTGTGATTGTTAATAATTGTGAGTTTGCTGTCATTTTACTGTTCATATTTTTTATCTTCTTTTTCTTAGATAAGTCTCTTTAACATTTCATATAATTAGGGCTTGATCATGAACTCCTTTAACTTGACCTTATCTGAGAAGCACTTTATCTGCCCTTCCATTCTAAATGACAGCTTTGCTGGATAGCGCAATCTTGGATGTAGGTCCTTGCCTTTCATGACTTGGAATACTTCTTTCCAGCCCCTTCTTGCCTGGAAGGTCTCTTTTGAGAAATCAGCTGACAGTCTGATGGAATCTCCTTTGTAAGTGACTGTCCCCTTATCCCTAGCTGCTTCTAGAATTGTCTACTTCATTTTAATCTTGGGTAATGTAACTATGATGTGCCTTAGTGTGTTTCTCCTTGGGTCCAACTTCTTTGGGACTCTCTGAGCTTCCTGCGCTTCTTGAAAGTCTATTTCCTTTGCCAGATTGAGAAAGTTCTCCTTCATTATTTGTTCAAATAAGTTTTCCACTTGTTGCTCTTCCTCTTCTCCTTTTGGTGCCCCTATAATTCAGATGTTGGAACATTTAAAGATGTCCTGGAGGTTCCTAAGCCTCTCCTCATTTTTTTTGAATTCTTGTTTCTTCATTCTTTTCTGGTTGGTTGCTTGTTTCTTCCTTCTGGTCCAAACCATTGATTTGAGTCCCAGTTTCCTTCCCATCACTATTGGTTCCCTGTATATTTTCCTTTATTTAACTTAGTGTAGCCTTCATTTTTTCATCTAATTTGCAACCCAATTCAACCAATTCTGTGAGCATCCTGATTACCAGTGTTTTGAATTGTGCATCTGATAGGTTGGCTACTTCTTTGTCACCTAGTTGTCTTTTTTCTGGAGCTTTGATCTGTTCTTTCATTTGGGCCATTTTTTTTTTTTTTTTTGTCTTGATGCACCTGTTAAATAGTGAGGGGTGGAGCCTTAGGTATTCACCAGAGTGAGTTAACCCAGGTTGCTGATTTGTGACACTGTATGTTGGGAAGGGATCCTAGAGGGAACAATGGCACTTGCTCCACTCTCTGCTGAATTTCAGTCACTTCCCCAGCTTCCCACAAGCAAATTGGGCCCTTCTGGTGCTGATTCCTGTGTGGGTTGGCTTGTGTATGTTCTAGGACCCTGTGGGTCCCCTCCTACCAGTCTGGATGAATGTGTCTTCTTTAACTCCTTGGTTGTCAGACTTCCATACAGTTTGATTTTTCTGTCAGTTCTGGTTGTTTTTTGTTTTTATTTTATTTTTTAAATTATATTTTATTGATTATGCTATCACAGTTGTCCCATTCCCCCCCTTCATTACCCTCCACCCTGCATACCCCCTAGCACCCACATTCCCCCCTTTAGTTCATGCCCATGTG
>PVKU01009710.1:0-59096 GCA_004027475.1 Anoura caudifer
TCCATCATCACTTTTTCAAAAAGGGTTTCTAACCCTTGCTCTTCTTCTTCTCCTTCTGGTATCCCTATTATATGGATATTATTACGTTTCATATTGTCTTGCATTTCTCTTAATCCCTCTTCATTCTTTTTGAGCCTCTTTTCCTTTTCTTGCTCTTTCTGGGTGTTTTTTTCTACTTGGTCCTCCAACTCACTAATCCAATCTTCTGCTTCATCAATTCTGCTTCATCAATTCTGCTTTTCATTCTTTCCACTGTATTCTTCAGTTCAGAAATTGTACTCTTCATTTCCTCTTGGCCCTTGTTGATAATTTCTGTTTCCTTTTTCATGTTAATATAGTTTGCAGTGAGTTCATCGTAGCTTCCCTGTAGTTTATGGTAGCTCATTGAGAGCTCGTGGAGCTTCCTGACAACCATTATTTTGAACTCAAAATCTGACAGTTGAGCTGCCTCTGTTTCATTTAGCATTCTTTCTGGGGCTTCCTCCTTTCCTTTCATTTGGGGATTATTTCTTTGTCTTCCCATTGTTTTTGAGGTTCTTCTTATTAGCCTTAACTTCTTAAATTGATCTGTTCTTGCTCCCTGGGTTTATGATGTGAACTGTGGTAGAATACCTGTGAGATTCAGTGGAGCTGTCTGCTTCAGGTATCCTGGTGTTCACAGTTTCTGCTGTCTTATCTGTTGAAATGCCCCCTCCTTGGGATCGTCTCTGTTTTTTTCACAATTCCAGGGCTGTTTTTTTGTTGTTGTTTTGTTTTGTTTTGTTTTTGTCCTACTCATGGGTATTTAAAAAGAGAAAAGAGGAAATAATGGAAAGAGAAGAAAGAAGAGAAGAAAGAAAAAGAAAAAAAAGAGGAAAGAAGAGAAAAAAGAAAAAAGAGGAAGCAAGAAGAGATAAAATTGGAAAGAAAGGAAGAAGAAATAAGGCAAGAAAGAAGATACACAAAGCAAAGGATGTTGAGGGGTAAAAAAAAGATAAAAATAATAAAAAAAATAGAAAAAATAGAAAAAAATTAAAATTTAAAAAGAGAAAGAAAAAAAAAGAGAAAAAAGCAACAAGAAAAAGAAAAAAAAAAAAATAAACCCCCCCCCCAACAACTCTTGCTGTTTTCAATCTTGCTGAGCTGGTGTTTCTGGTCTTGTTGGCTGCAACCGTCTAGGGGTGACAGTATCGCTTTTGTCCCTGTTCAGTGCTCATCTATCTTTGCGCTACTGTCCTCAGGGCTAGCCCTGGGCCTCTCTGCCCAGGGCCTCAGGTATAAGTTCTGAGGATGTGTGTGCCTATCCCAGTTGCACGCAGGTGCCTATGATCTCACAGCCACCTGTGGTCACATACAGGAGCCAATCCTTGCGCAATCGTCCCCGATGGATGGCGGGCTCAGGCATGTGGCTGCCCCTCCGGCACTGGGCACTGGAGGCTGGTGAGTTCAGGCGAGCAGCAGATCAGCCGCCCCGTGGGCACGCGCCTGCCACAATGGCGCCGAGGCTAGCGGGCTCAGGCGGGCGGCCAAACAGCCATCTTGCGGGCACGCGCCTGCCACAATGGCGCCGAGGCTGGCGGGTTCAGGCGGGCAGGGGATCAGCCGCCCCGTGGGCGCGCGCCTGCTCCAATGGCGCTGGAGGTCCCGCCAGCCCAGGTGCGTGGCTGTCTCAATGTCACCAGGAGCTGTGGGCACCGGCCTCCCGCAAAGCCACGCCTGCAGCTGCCCCTTGGGTGCCGGGAGCCAAAGGCCCCGGGAACTCAGGTGTGTGGCTGACCCAGTGGCACTGGCCACCAACAATCAGGTGAGCTCTGGTATGCGGTCCTTCCCCGGGAAATGCGTGGGTGTTCACACCCCCAGCTTGTCTGCCACTGAGACCCCAACTCCTCTCTGTAAGATTTCAAACAACTGGGTTTATCCCAGTGCCGCTAAAATTTTGTTTGGCTGGGGAGGGAGCAGTTGACCCAGCTCCCTCCCTATTCTTGTGGTGAGCCTGGCGAGAGCCCGCCCGGGGCCTCAGTCCTGGCCCTGGTGTCCGCGCTATCCCTTGGGCTCTTATTGTTCTGAAGTACTCTCCTTACCGTCTGGTTTTTCAGTGTCCACTACAATTTTCTGATCTCCTGATTTCAAATATGCTGTGTTTCTGATGGCTGTTTGCTCCGTTCCGATGTAAATCAGCCAGAATATTCTCCTGTGTGTAGTGGGGAGCAAAATATGCTCCTTCCTACTGCGCCGCCATCTTAGATCCCATATTTTTCTTACCTTTGGTCTTGAAACCTAATGTTGAGAAAGAAGGATAGTAGAAGGTCAAGCACATGAATTTTTGTACTCAATTAGATTTGGGTTTGAAACCCAGTTCCCTTAGTTGCTAATTTAATTTTTCCATTAATTATGTTAACTGATGAGCTTTGGTTCTCTCCTGCATGATTGAAGATGTGAATAGGAAGCCTTATAAGGAATTTGTGAAGGTGAAATGTTTGAAATGTATACTATGTCTGGGACAAAACAGGTGTCAAGTGAACATAACTGCCTCCCCTCTTTCTCCTCCCAACTGCAGGTTTCCCTTGGAGTCTTGTTACCTTTCACTTCTGATCTTTTCTAGAGTAGATAGTGAGGCTCCTATAGAGCAGTATCTTCTCAGGCCTTGCAGTTGCTCTGCTGAACCTTAAATGATAAGAAGAGTAAAAGAGAAAAAGAAGAAGAAAAGGTAAAATCAGAGAGATTTCAGTAAAAAGATAATTCTAATTATCTATCATTAAAACCAAATAAGACAGACTTTGACTCAGGAAAACATTGAAAAGTGATTTTATCTTACTAAGGCATGAACATCAAATGAGCAGCATTATATCCAAATGGGAATAGGCAAGACTTGGTACAAAACAGCCTTAATCTGTGGAGAAAGCAAGACATGCAGTAATGAACTGCTATCTGCCTGGGCAAGTCATTCCAGGGTGGTTCCAAGGAAAAACTAGCATATGTATCCAGGTGAGCCTATAACCTGTTGAAAGAACCAAAACTATCAGAATTTGTTCTTCCAAATTAGGATTCTCCCTTCCATAGTCATTTTTAAAGGATTTTCACTCACTCTGATTGGTGGTGTTCCTTTCAAACCATTTCCAGAGTCCTTCTGGGATTATTTTCAAAGACTGCTCATTTTCTTGAATATCATCAACTGTGACATATGTTCAGACTTGGAGGATATTTTTTTCTTAGATGCAAATAATTTAAGGTATGGTGATATCTACAATAAACTATAGTAAATGATCTATGTGGTCACATTTTCACTCTCCATTTTGTTCAAAATAGGAGTTTGTGAGTCTAAGATTGTTGTGCAGCAAGAAGCATGAAAAATGTCTTTTCAGCTTTTAGGAAATATATGAATGAACATTGTCATTGCCGTTAGGTTTAGCATTCCAGATATGTGGCACAGTCTTGGTGAGAATTTCCCTCATGTTCAGGTTTTCAACCCTAAGTAGTTGATTCTGTCACTCAAATTCAATTTTTTTGGCCACTGTCTTTGAAATAACCTGTCCACTGGCACAAACAGAATATCTGGCCATTTCAACATCTTCATCCGACTAACGGATGAGAGGTTGATTGCATTTTAAAAAGTTCTTAATAGACACCTTCCCTGAGCCATTTCATGTCCAAAAGAGCTCTGTGAAAATAAATCTCTCTGTTCTGAGTCTTTATCATCCTATTGTATGATGTGAGAGATTCAAAGCTTCATTTCTGTATCACCAAACAGTCCATGCAAACACATAAGCTGCATTTACTATTCTCAGTCCTCTCCCCAAAGCTCTCCTCAGATGAACTCCCGGCCATGTTCTCATAACTACCCATAGAACTCATTTGACTTTTGGGTTCCCATGTTTCTTCCTCAGGGAGCTAATGCTTAAAGCACTCAATTTCTGGCAATGCCAGTTTGATGAACATTTCAGTCAAGCCTCCATGTAAGCTCTACAAGGGCATGAAAGCCTGCTTTGTTCACCAGTATATTCTCACCACAATTGATTTGTTCTGAACAAAATTGAATTACTTTGTAGTTAAATCTTTATGCTGCAATTTCTTTAGGCCCACTTAGATTGGGAACTTCTAAGCCCAATGGTTATTTTGTTTATATTAGTCTGCTACATGCAAAAGGGAAGATGCGGGTGGAAAAGATTCAGTTGATAAATGGATGGTGGCAAGGAAAGCAATTAAACTGTTGATGTGTTTGTTGAACCAATAAGTTTAATAATGTTGGGATACTCATCTAGGTAGCAGTTAGCCCTTAACAATGATGAAGCACTACTACAGTGTGTAGTGTATGCATACTGCTAATCCATAAACACAGTGCATGTGAAACCAACACTTTTGAAAATGTCAGGGAGCCATGGAACCAATAACAAAGGTCAGTCATAGGTCAAATGTGCGCTCATTTATAAAACATGGAAAGTTTCTTCTTGATATCTGGAAACTGTAAGAGAACTCAAGAGGCATCTAGCGTTATTGTCTCATTTCCAAGTACAACTAAAGTCCACCAAGGTTAAGCCTTGTCCAAAGCATATGGCTAGTTATGTGCATACCTGAGGCCAGAATCCACATTCTATTTGATTAGTTAGCAGAATGTAGAGTCTACATATACACCGTTAGTATACCTCACTTTTTTTTTTACATCAAGGCTGTGTAGCATGGTTAAGAGAATGCAAACATCTGTTCAGAAAGAACACTTTGCATGATTCTGGCAGTGCTGCTGCAAGACATGCCCAAACTCAGCCTGGAGCTATGCATACAGATAAGGGAAACAAAGTCTTTTGTAGAATAACATAAGAATTCTTCAAAACTCCTCCTAATCCAAACTGTTTCCCCTAATGATGACCACTGTGCCATTCCCAAGTTAATTACACATTTAGGAGACACTTGATCTCTCAACAAGAGTTTGGGATCTGAACCTGCCATTTACTAGTTCTAGAACCATGGACAGTTGCCTATTTTCTATGAATCTTAGAATGTTAGCTACAAAGGGTATACTATAGTTACCCTACAGAGTATTGTAAGAATTGACAGTAATGTGCATTAAGTCTCTGTCGGACTTCTAGTAGATATTTTCCTGTTCTTTTTTGCATGAATAAGTGATTTGTTAGAAAAAAATACTTTCTTATGATTTTTTTCATATTACAATGAAAAAATGGTGTTATTTTTATCATGAAAATGCAATGGACTGAAAAAAGTTTTCCAATTTCCTGATTGTGAATCTTGTTTCTCCAGCTTGTAATGGCATTGGCATGCAGACCGTGGGTTCCAGGAACACTGACAAATTCATAAACTGCACAAAAATCAATACGAATTTGATCTTTCTTGTCACTGGTATTCATGGGATAGTATTAAATTTTTGCAGAACATTATTTTACAAAGTGTAGACAAAGTTTAAGAGAGGTTTTAGCTTTGTCTGTTTGATCCCTTTGGACCCAGAAGAGTTTGGCCCCACATTAATGCTCCTCTCCGATGAAATCAAATGTCAGATTTCACCACCCTCCTTATTGCACTTGCTGCCTCAGCTCTACTGGACCATGTACAGTTCCTTTCCATGGATTCATTTGCTCTGAGGACTCTGCATCATCTATTCTCTCTTCTCTGGAACCCATTTCCTCCCACTCCTTAGCTGCATCTTACTCCTTCAGAGATCAGCTCAGGTGTCATCTTCCCCAGAAAGCTTTCCCTGATCCTTATCTTTCTCCAACTCTAGGGATAGGGGCTCCTTCTATGAACTTCCAGAAAACCTCCTCATCTCAACCAATAGGCCACTGTGCCTTATCAATAAATAAATCAAGAAGATAAACATTTATTGAGTATCTGCTATGAACTCAAGTTTTGGGCTCAGCTATGTGAAGGGATATAAGATAATTACAAGATTTTAGCCTCATGAGGGAACATGACAGGGAAATAATTTAAACATCTTCTGAGAAACTAACTCTTTAGAGGTTGTTCCTTAGCATAGAATTCTTCATGAACCCTCAGAAATGAAAGTCTCCATGTCAAATTTTAAAACATTCAAACTTTTTTCGAGATTCACAATGCCTAATAACATCATAAAGTCCTGTGAGGTTCTGTTGTAAAGCAAATAGATTAATTTTACCCCCCAAATTTTCCAAGTCTATTTCACCATAGAATGCTCTCCCCCACCACCACAGCACCATTAAATACTTATGATTTAATAATGCTACTTGAAAAAGTTAGAGCCATGCCATGCTCTTTAAGCTAGATCTATAGAGGGAATACTCAGTGAAAAAGCAAAAGATCCAAGTTTCATCCTAGCTTTACCCTTATTACATACATGATCCTGAATAATTCAGCCATTTATCAAGGTCTCCTTTTCTGTATCTGTAAAAGTGAATGGTAACACCTATTCTGATAACTCATTTGCTTTCTACAATATAATATTGCTATATATTAACATTGCCTCCATTGTAAAGCACTGTGGAAATGTGTTTTATTATTATTATTGGAAATAAACCCCAAAATCCAATTAATTAAAAAATAAGTCTCTTGATATATTTCCTTACCATTTTGAAAATATGCTTCATTCCATCATCTACCTAAGAAAATTCATCAAAGAGCAGGTTAACATTTTGCTGAGATGTTAAGAGTTCCTGCCAAAGATGTTAGAAGGAACTCTCCCAGAAACCTCACTGACCCTTCTTCCATCCTCTTCTTATGGGATAAAATGGAATGAAGATCTATAAACTTTATGCAGTATCCCTTGGAGAAGACAAGTAGATGGTATACTACTTGTATAGATGGTACCTTTAATACCCAGATGAGACTAGAGAAGTGTCCATGGGAGGCACATATTCAGAAGAGACAGCTCTTGAAATTCATGATCAGGGTGGAGCAGGATGAGAGGGACATCATTCAGAAGGATGATACTATGGAGTAATCCTAAATCAAGTCCTGAATGAGACCTGTTTCCTCCTTTACAACAGAAAATATGTTCTGATACATTGACTCAGAGTCTAGTCTTGCCTGATTTAGTCAGATTATTTAGTGTCTTTTATGAAATCTCTTTAAAATTAATGATCTCCACAGAGGAGAAATAACTATCCCTGCTGGGATATTTGAGAAAAATTTCCCTAGATGATCAACTAATCAGGATTAATGGGCAACTCTTCTGTGTGGTCACTATCAACAATGATTTTCTGTGAATTCCAAGTGGTATTCTTATTCCTTTCCTATATGCAGAAAGAACTTGCTAGTGTGTTCCAGACAATCTCCCAGTGAGCACTTTGAAGGAAAACACTAATTTTAGCTTGAACTCATGAAATAACACCAGCCTAGGCATCTGGAGTTCTGGAGTCTAGTTATGACTCTGCCATGTGGTAATTATTGACCTCAGGCAAGTAATAAAGCTCTTATGTGGGCCTCCTCATCTGTGACATGAGGTGTAAGATTACCTGGACTCCATGGATCCTTCTAGCTCTAGAA
This sequence comes from Anoura caudifer, assembly GCA_004027475.1. Classification (NCBI taxonomy): domain Eukaryota; kingdom Metazoa; phylum Chordata; class Mammalia; order Chiroptera; family Phyllostomidae; genus Anoura; species Anoura caudifer. The sequence continues at coordinate 7,444 of PVKU01009710.1, forward strand.
TTCTTTGAACTGTTATTGTGTTGAGAAGCAGAAAACTTATGAAGAATTTTCCATAATAATTCCTTCTGATCTTTGGTTTCATGTTTTCTTATCCTACTTATTTCTGTCTTTTGATCAAGTTTCCCTCTGCTGATAATTTGCATATATGTGCAAAAGTAGATTTACAATTGTTTGTATGGAAAAATACATAATACAAGAATAAACTTTGTGTTTATTCTTTGTTTTTACTCACAACTGTAAACCTACTTTTGCCCACTCCCATATATTATATATATACATGCACATATATATATAGTTATAATCCCAATTCTGAGCCTAACCATGCTTGTAAATTTGCTGCTATCTTTCCAACTCCTTCTAGACCTCACATACTTAAAATCACATACTTTCTCCTTATTACTGCCATTTATTTTTAGCCTCCCACCCAAAACATGTATCTTGAATCTGAGAGGGCATTGTGACTTGCTTTGACCAATGAAATAAAGCAGAAGTGAATGGAATGTCTAGGACTCGCTAGTGGGTGCCATAAGAATTTTGTAGCATCCCCTCTCAATCTCTGGGTTTGTGTGTTATATAAAGAAGCTTGTGCTATACTGATGAAATACCATGTGGAGAGAGAAAGGTACAGTCAGCACCCAAGGCATCAGTAATGTGAATGAAGCCACCTTGGATATTTCAGCCCCAGCTGAATGCAACTTTATGAGACTCTAGAAAATACAGAAGAGAAGAACCATCCAGTTTAGCTAAGCCAAACCACATAATCATGAAAATGAATAAATAGTTGTCTCAAATCACTAAATTTTGGAGTAATTTGTTTTTCAGCAACAATTACTGGATACATGGGTCACTTTAGGTCACTGGCATGGAAATCCCAGTTTGCCAGTAGTTTTCATAGATTCAGTCTCCACTAACAACTGTGACTTCTCACTGCTTTCTGTCTACAAGACTTCCACATAGTTTAAAAATATATTTAAAAATTAAAGATAGGTTTTTTAAATTGCATGTTTCCATGGACTGAATCCTTGTGTCCCACACCCAAATTCAAATGTTGAATCTTCATCCCTAATATGACAGTATTTAGAGGTGGAGTCTTTGCTCATGAAAGTGGAGCGCTCATTAATGGGAGTGGTGTCCCTATATGAAGACAAAAAGACTAGAATTCTCCATTTCTCCACCATATGAGGACACAATGAGAAGATGGCTATCTGCAACCAGGAATTGTGTCCTCAACAGGCACTAGATCTTCTGGAAACTTGACGTTGGGCTTCCCAGTGTCCAGAACTTCAAGAAATACATTTTTATGGTTTAAGCCACCCAGTCCATGGAGTTCTGTTGTAGCAGCCCAGAACGATATCTAAACTTCTATGTTTATTGCAGTATATTCGCAATAGCCAAGGTATGGGAACAACCTAAATGGCCATCGATAGATGAATGGGTAAAGAAAATGTGCTATATACCTATTATGGAATATTATTTAGCCTTAAAAACAATGAAAATCTCATATGTAACAATATGAATGAACCTGAAAAATATTATGCTAAATAAAATAAGCCAATTGCAGGAGGGCAAATACTGCATGATTCCAGTTATGCAAGGTTTCTAAAATAGTCAAACTCATAGAAAGAGAGAATGAAATTGGTGATTGTCAGCGGTGGGGGCAGCAAGAAATAGGAAGTTGCTCTTCAATGGGTATAAAGTTTCAGTTATGTAAAATGAGTAAGTTCTAGAGATCTGCTGTATAACACTGTGCCTACAGTTAACAATACTATAGTTTGCACTTAGTATTGTTAAGAGGATAGATCTCATGTTAAGCACTCTTACCACAGTTAAAATGAAAAAGAGAAAAAAAGGAAGTCAAAAGGCACAAATTTCCAGTTATAAAATAAATAAGTCATGTGAGGATATAATGTACACCATGGCAACTGTAGTTAATAATACTGTATTGCATATGTAAGGTTGCAAAGAGAGTTAATCTTAAAAAAATTCAGTAACTGTGTATGGTGACAGATGTTAACTAGACTTACTGTCATGATCATTTTGCAATATATACAAATATAAAATCATTATGTGTACACCTGAAACTGAATAATGTTGTATATTAATTGTACCTCAATCAAAAAATTTAAAGAAGGGAGCAAGAAAAGATACAAGGTACCTATTTTGCTGGCAAGGATCATAGATCAGGGGTTAAAATTTTTATAGTAAGTGGCTTCCTGATTTTGGCAAAAGTAGTGAAATGCTGCAGCTAGAAATTATTCCTGAAAGCTTCACCCACTGCTTCAACCATTCCAACAATTTTGGAAATCATGGAGGCATGATAATAAACAATTATGCAAACAAACAAAAAAAGCCAAATAAAATTATATTAGACACACTAAAAAAGAAAAGATTGATAGACTCTTAACATTCTAGAAGCAGGAAACAGGCTGAGAAAACTTCTCAACTGCAAACATGTGCTACCCTTCATGAAAGAGGAAGGATGATGCTGGGGGTAGGACCATGAGCTTAGCAAGTGATGCCTTGGACCACAGAAGGGAAACTCTGGGCCCAGAGAATAGAGCCACAAGGTTAAGAGAATTATTCTCAGGCCTTGAAAACTAATGGAGTGTGTCCTGCTTGATTTCAAAATTTGTTGGGACCAATAATTCCTTTCTTGTTTCCATTTCCCTCTCTTTTGGAAGGGAATGTCTGTAACTGTTATCCTATGCCAGTCCCACCATTGTACTTTGGGAGCAGACAACTTGTTTTCTAGTTTTGCAGGTCCACAGATGAAGAGGGGTTTTGTGCAAACATAGTCCACACCTAGAATCTCTTCTAGATCTTGACTTAGATGGTCTAGATCTTGATTTAGATAGTGAGATTTGGGGATATTGAGGTAAAAATATCTAGATGAGATTTTGAACTTGAGTTGATGCTGTGATGGGTTGAGGCTTTTGAGAATGTTGGGATAGAACAAATATATTTTATTTGGAATGTGTTATTAAATACAATTATCAGAAGAAAATTCAGGGAGCTTTACTTGATATGAATATTTTATTGAGCAAGAGACAAACTGCAAACAGGGGACTTCAAACTGAAAGTGATCAGCAGCTCAGAGGCATCTCATTTCAGGATGGCTTATGAAGTGAGAATGAGGAAGCCGTTTAACTGTTCCAATGATTGGTTATTACAACAAAAGTTTCCAGATGGTAAGGGATTAGTTAAAAATGAGGAACTCATATCATTTTAGGAAGACAAATTTTATTTATAACTATTAGAGGCATTTACAAGGAATTACATAAATTAAATTTCACTTACATTCATGGAATAAGCTAGATTAAGTTTTGCTTATGCGACTAACTGGTTTTGTTTGTTCAGGGGTTTTTCACACCTGGTCTCCATTTTATTTTATTTTAAGACAATGGATTCTCCTCCACTTCCTGCCACCTTTTAGGTTCATCAAAGTTATATGGCTGAAATTCAAAAAGAAAAAATTTTATATTTGTGTGGGAGGAATTCTATTAAGAATACAAGTGATGGCTTATCAGAAAAATGAGAACCAGAAGACAATGGCATGGCATTTTTAAAGAGGTGAGAGGGAAAAAAAGGAGCTTTCTTATAATTCTCTTTCCATTGAAAATATTCTTAAAATGAAAATAAAAATGTAAAATACTTTTAGAATTCCTTTAAAAACTATTGACTGTTTAAAAATAGCAATCAATGATGAAATTTATAAGTAAATGTTACAACAAGAGTACAAATATGGGGAGAAAGTAAATAAAATTACACTTTTTAAAAGGTTTCTTATGGATTTACTGTAGCAACATTATAATAATTCATGGTAGGCTGTGATAAGAATGCAGCTACAAAATGTAATACAAAAGATATAGCTGAGAAACCAATAAAGATTAAAAATCTCTATAAATCCAAATAGAAGCTGGGAAGGAAAAACCAAAGAACAAAGGGAAGGGATGAATGAAAAATGCATAGGAAGATGATATAATCAGATTGGATTGAATTAATCCAATCAGATTGAATTTAATTAAATCCAATCTGATTGAATTAAAAAGGAAATAGTATGAACTATATGCTCTTTACAAGAGGCACACTTTGCATATGAGAAAATATAGGTAGAAATCAAAAGGAAGAACACTATATATCATGCAAATGCCAATCATAAAAAGGACAATGTGGGTAAATTAAGATTAGACAAAGTAGATTTCTAGACCAGTGATAGTACTAGCCATAAAAAAGAATGTTGCTCAAAGATACAATGGTTAATCCATCAATAAGCTATAACAATGTCAAATATGTGTTCATCTAATAACGGAGCTTCAAAATACAAGAGACAAAAATTGTCAGAACTAAAGGAAGAGACTGACAAATCCACAGTCATAACTGTGGATTTTAGCCCACCTCTATCAGTAATTGATAATGCAAGTAGGCAAAAATACGTAAAGATATAGAAGATTAGAACCACACTAGGAGCTCACTTAACCTAATTGACTGCACTCAACATTTATAGGATACAAATACTTTTCAAAGACACATGAGACATCACAACCAAATGCATATTGTACCATAAAACAAATCTCAATGATAATAATTTAATTAGACTCAAAATTCTGGATCTAGTATTTAACATCAGTTCCCAGTTTGGTTCTACTCAAAAGGAGGAGGAATAGGTGGCACACAGTCACAAGTCCAGAATAATTCTGATCCAGTTGGACACATCACCAAGGCCCTCTACCGGGAGCCGAGGATGTTCCTTTATTATAGCCCAAAATGCTCTGTGAGACTGGCTTCCTAATCCTTTGTGATTTACAGATATTGGCTGTATTCTCTGGGTCTGTCCCTCGGAAAGTTCTTTCATTTACATAAAAAATGGCCCATGTTTGCACTTCAGTAGCTTTCTTAGTTGGCTTTCTGTCCATGTAAACTTAGAAGCCCAGAGTCATCTTTTTATTATAAACTGCCCAGGTCCTTTTCGGTCTTAAGTTTGTGCTTTTATCAATACAATAAAATACAGTATAAAAATACAGTAAAATACAATACAAAGCAACACAAATGCTTTAATTATTTTGTGAGTTTTCCATGGATCCTGTAGAGGTTTTACTCTATGGATTACTATCTTTCCAGCCCCTGCTAACTGGTTGCCGTATGTCCAACTTTTGCCAACAACCTCCTTGCTGCTTTTGAAGCCTCAGATTAGTCCCAAACCAATGTCATATATTTTGTGTTTCTGTTATGATACCTCACTTCTAGGTACCAATGTCTGTACCCATTATTTATTGCTACAAAACAAACTATTCTAAAACTTAGCAGCTTAAAATAACTATCTATTATTTTTCAAAAACTTGTGGGTTGGCAGAGCAGTTTCTTGCTGGCCTTGCTTAGGAACACTCATGAAGCTGTAATTGTATGGTGGGTTGTCTAGGAAAAAGTTTTCTTAGGGCAGTGGGCCTCTCACTCAACATATTCTTGTACTAGGGGATGTCTTTATGACATTGTGGTCTCATAATTCAAAACAGCCAAACCCTAATATGCAAGTGCTTATCAAGCTTTTGTTTTGGATCATGTTTGCTGATGTCATTCTGGACAAGCTAAGTCAAGTGTGGTGATTGCCAGGCTGAGGGGGATGGGCGGAAGTAGAGGTGGATATGGGAAGATAAATGGTGATGTATGGAGACTTGGGGTGGTGAACACAATACAGTGTACAGGTGATGTGTTGTAGAATTGTGTACCTGAAATCTGTATAATTTTGGTAACTAGTGTTACCCAATAAATTTAATAAAAAGGAAAAAGTAGAAGAAAAAATGGATATAATAAAAAAGTTGTTGTTGGGACCCTTACACACAAGGGCACAGATGGCAGGAGGCAAGATTCTTGGTGGGAGCACTTCTATAACAATCAGCTTAAAAAGGAAAAAGAAAAAGCATAATTATTTTTATTTACAGATAACAATTATATACATAGAAAATCTGAAAGAATTTACAAACCACTAGAACTAATAAGTGAATTTACCAAGTCATAGGTTAGTAAGTTAATGAGTATATTTATAGTATTTTTTTGGAGTAAAGGGAAACAACTGAAACCTAAAATTTAAAAAAAATCATTTAAAATAGCATTAAAACAGGGAAGGGTCGACAAGGAACAAGTATAAAGGACCCATGGACAAAGCCAAAGGGGGGAAGGATGAGGGTAGGAGGTAGAGGTAGGTGGGGTGGGGGAAAGTGGTGGCGGGAAAATGGAGACAACTGTACTTGAACAATAATAAAAAAAAAAGTAAAAAAACCCTGCTCAGATGAAAAATTTTAAAACACATAAGGCCAAGAGCTTTCTTATGAGATGAGGGAGATGAATAAAATTAATCCTTAAATATAAACTAAACCAAAATAAAATAGCATTAAAAAATGCAGCAACCCAGGTATGAATTTAATGAGAAAATGTAAAAGATATCTGTTCATAAAATATAAAACATTACTATGAAAAATTAAGGAGGCAAACAAAAAATACACCAAGTGTATGAATTAGAAGTTTCAACATTGTTAAGATATTAATTACATTCAAATTGATCTCTAAAGAATCAACAATGCAATCCAAAATGAGATCTCCTCATGCTTTTTATAAAGTTTAGAAATAAAAATGTCTTGGAATAGCAAAATAATCTAAGCAATGAAGAACAATTTTGGAAGCCTTATGTTCTTCTATTTCAAGACATACTAAAAATCTACAATAATTAAAATATTTGGTACTATCGTTAGGATAGAAGGAATTATCAGTGAGTAAGAATAGAGGGACCAGAATTAAACTCACACACACACACACAGCATACATACACATGCATTCAATTGATTTTCCAAAAAATACAAAAATTTAACAAGAAACAGTGCTAGAATAGCTATATGTAATATGGAAAATATGAACATGGACTCTTAGCTTATACAATACATAAAATCAATGTGATATGTAATATACATAAATGTGTTAGCTAAAACTATAAAGTAGGCACATATTTCTTAAATAGGACCCAAAAGTCATTACCATAAAGAAAACAAAAAGACTTAATTTGAAAAAGTTCTGCTGATCAAAAGATATCAGTGGGGAAAATGGGGATATCTATAATAGTATTAACGATAAAAATAAAGTTAAGAAAAATTCAAATATACTTAATATACCTTTTGACAAACTTTTAATGTCCTGATAATTAAAGGTAATGACCTTACAGAATTAAAAAAAAAGATATCAATGAGAGATTTAAGTCAAAATTAGGTAGAAACTGTTAATAAATATATCTGACAAAGAAATTATGTCCATAATAGATAATAAACTCAAGAAAGAGAAAATAATCTAATTAAAATTGGTAAATTCTTGAAATAATATTTCACAATGAGATAGTAAAGTGTCCAGTAAGCCTATGAAAAGGTACTCATCATCATTTTATGATGAAATGCAAATAAACATTGCTTCTAAAGCTGAACTTACTGGGTTGAAATTACAAATTCCAACTCCATCACATATTACCTGCATGACCTCATACCAGTTACTTAAACTCTGTGGGTTACAAGAATTAAACAAAAAGAATAATAACAGTCATACCTTATAAGATTTTTAAAGATTAAGAGAATACATATATCTATCATACACAGTAAGTACTTAATGTTAATCATCACTAATAACTGGTATTTGAAAACATAAATTTAAGGCTAAAAAAGCAAAGGTGTGGCCATGAGAATGGATGTGAATGAACCAGAATGAAGGAGTTCATAGAGCTTAGAACCTTCCGTATTGTTTCTTGAAAAGTTAATGCCTGACATATTTTGAATGCTCAAAATTTACTGAATGAATGAATAAATACAAGAATAGCCACAAAGATAAAATTCTTTCATATAAGAATTGTTTAGCAAATACTTTATTATGGGAAATCAGGTTGTTAACATTTTTCTTTTTTTATATTCTTATTTTTACAGAAGCTACTATAATAAACTATCTTTTTCTGATTATTCTGTGTGTCCCAACTCTCAAGCTCTGTCTATTCTCTGCTCTGTCCAAAAAGACTAGCTTCTGAAAGCTGAATCATTCAGTCCCCTTGCACTCTTGCTTCCAGTTTGGTTTCAAAAATCACTTTCAGGGCAAGTGATGGGAGGGTACAAGTAGAAAGAGGTTGGGATAGTTATCTCCCTGCTATCTCTTTGTATGGTTATTCCCCTAAAGCCACAGTTCTTACCAAGTGTTTTCTTTTTTTTTTTTAATTTAAGATTTTATTTATTTATTTTTAGAGAGAGGGGAAGGGAGGGAGAAAGAGAGGGAGAGAAATATCAATGTGTGGCTGCCTCTTGTACACCCCCAACTGGGGACCTGGCTTGTAACCCAGGCAAGTGCCCTGACTGGGAATCAAACCTGTGACCCTTGGTTCACAAGTTGGAGCTCAATCCACTGTGTCATACCAGCCAGGGCCCAAATGTTTTCTTTTGATAGATCTAGTTCCGCTGGTCTCTTATACTGTACCTTCTTTTTGCCTGTGAGGGTTAGGAATTATAATGGCTTCCTGTTATTGCCAGTATGTAAGAGTGTTGCCAAACCTCAACTGTTCCCTCACTCATACTGCTGTGTATAACCCCTTTAGTACATTTTACATTTAAAAAATTAAAATCTATTGAATGGCATAGCTACTTCTAGCTGGTACCTGAGATGCAGTCTTATACTTTTCACTTTCTATTATGTTATGCTCATTTGTTAATTTTTTTTATAGAAGAGAAATTGCTGAGTCTACTAAAATGGGAGAAACATTGTAAAGGTCTCTGATACACATAGCTAAACAGTATCTGGACAGTTTATACAATTTTAAAAGATCAGTTTTAACATCAACTGAGAGAAATCCGGTTGCATGGAAATTGGTGTGGGCTGGAGCCAAACCCTTGCCTGATAGGTTGTACCCTCCCCTAGTTTTTCCGGGAGACCCAATTCCTGGTAAGAACTCTCTGTATGGTCCCCTTCATCTCACTGTTCCTTAGGGTATAGATAAATGGATTGAGCAGTGGAGTTCCCAATGTATATACCAATGAGATGAATTGATCCCGCTTGGGGTGGTAGCTGGAGGTGGGGCGTAGGTACATGAAGGCGCAACAGCCATACTGTAGCAGGACCACTGTGAGGTGGGAGGAGCAGGTGGAGAAGGCCCGGCGGCGGCCAGCTGTTGAACGGATCTTGAGCACAGCAGCCACGATGAAGGCATAGGAGGTGGCGATGAGGAGGAAAGGCACGGCAATGGCTAGTGTGGCTGCCACCAGCACTGACTGCTCATGGATGTGGCTGTTGGCACAGACAAGATGCATCACTGGCGGTACATCGCAAAAGAAATGCTCGATACCCCGAGTCTGACAGAACGGCAGAGAGAAGATGAAGGCCACCAGTTGTAAGGACAGAAATAGGCCGATGACCACAGAAGCCACAACCAAGTAAACACAAAGAGTTAAAGTTATAATGAGAGGGTACCGCAAGGGGTGGCAAATGGCAACATATCGGTCATAGGCCATCACAGCCAAGAGGAAGCAGTCGGCACTGCCAAGTCCAATGAAAAAAATCATCTGAGTGGCGCAGCCCAGAAGGGTGATGTTCCTCTCCGACTGAAGGATGTTGGCCAGAATGTGAGGCACCACCACAGCGGTGTAGCATATTTCTATCCCTGAGAGGCTGCCCAGGAAATAGTACATGGGCGTGTGTAGGTGGGCTTCTGTCTGGATGGCCACCACAATGAGGACATTCCCACTGATGATCAATGCATAAACCAGGCTGACTCCCAGGAAGGACAAGACACACAGCCCAGGATGGGAGGGATAGGCCAGGAACACAAACTCCATCAACACTGAGCAATTTCCCCAGGTCATTGAGCTAACAGTTTTTGTCTGTCGTGAATTACTAGAACAGGAAAAATAATCAGACTGACAATATATTAGTTCACAGTGTGAGCCATGAAATAATCTCACCACAGCTGGAGTTACAAACTAGAATTAGATCTAGTTTTCTTTTTCCTCCACTTTTACAAAACACCTTCACATAAATATGTAAAACTTAAGTTCTAACATCTAAGTGTTGCAAAACTATGCAAAAAATTTTTGAGGAAAATAATCAGAGAAAATTTGTGGAATTCAAAGCCATTTTCTGTAGAAATGAAATGGAAATTGAATTTTTTTCAGTAAAGTCACAGGGAAAGTGTGAAGGAAGTTTTGGGTACAGAGGTCATGAAGTGAAGGCAGAAATCTATTCATTCATTTATTCCCTAATTCACTTATATTTACACTCAATGCCCCTTCAGGTATTGAGTTGTATGTATATGGATATAACATTCAAAAGCTCATGATATATACAAAATATATTTTATACTATGAGTCAAAAGTAGATCAAGTCATGGAAATATATAAATTAGACAACTGAGTTTTAGAGAAAAAATATATTTCCAATTTTGGGCATTAATCTGTAAGAATCATATGATTTCACTCAATTATGGGATATAAAACAGCAACAAATGAACAGACATTTGGACACAGACAACCGTATGGCAGTTGCCAGAGGGAAAGGAGTGGGGGGAGGTTAAAGAGAGTAAAGAGAGTCGAATATATGGTGATGGAAGGACACAACTTTGGGTGGTAAATACACAATGCAATATACAGATGATATATTACTTTTGAAACATATATTGTTATTAACCAATGTCACTCTAATACATTCAATAAAAAAGGATTCATGGGAGAAAAATCATGGAATAATAAGGACATCTAAGGAAAAGAAAGTTATTGGAAAACACAATTAAAAACGGGAAAGCATAAGGATCCAAGGGTCATAAGAAATGGTGGTTCAGTCTGGAGAGAGTGTAAGGTGCTAATTAGATCCTAGAGGATTGGATATTAGGTGTAGAAGGGTAGGTACTCTCTGTAGGCAAAGGCAGCCCTAGTGGCTTGACAGCATCAGAGTTGTGCTTAAGAAAGATCAGTAGTAGCTCTCTGCAGCAAAAGATATGATCAACAGGGTGAAAGGCAGCCTATGGAATTGGAGACAATATTTAAAAACCATATACCTGATAAAGGGTTAGTATTCTGAATATGAAAAGAACCTACAACTCAACAACAAAATAAACAATCCAAATAAAAATGGGCAAACACTTGACTAAATATTTGTCCATTGAAGAAATACACATGACCAATAAGCATACGCAGACATGTTCAACAGCACTAATCATTATGTTAATGCATATCAAAATCACAATGACTTATTCCCTCACACTCACTAGGATAGCCACTATAAAAAAAATCGCACAGGTGCTGGCAAAGATGTAGAACAATTGGAAAACTTGTGCATCATTGGTGGGAATATAAAAGGGTTCAGCCACTATAGAACATAGTATGGAGCCTCCTTTAAAAATAAAAAATGGAATTACCATGTGATCCAGCAATTCCACTTCTGTGTATATACTTAAGACAATTGAAAACAGGATCTTAAAGAGATATTTGCACACCATATTCATTGCACCATTATTCACAATAACAAAGAGATAGAAGTTATCTAATTGTTCATTAACAGATGAATGGATAAAATAATGTGATGTATAAATACACCAGAATACTATTCAGCCTTAAAAAAAGGTTTAATCCTGTCACATGCTACAACACAGATGAACTTCAAGGATGTTATGTTAAATAAAATAATCCAGTCACAAAAAAGAAAAATATAGCTTGATTCTACTTGCGTAAGCATCTAAAGTAGTCAAATTCTTAGAAACTGAAAGTAGAATGATGGTTGCCAGGGGCAAGAGGGAGTGGGGAAAGGATAGTTTTTGTTAGGGTATAGAGCTTCAGTTTTGGGACATAAAAATTTGTGGAGATTTCTTGTATAACAGTCCATACATGCTTAATAATACTGTGTTGTGTGCTTGAAAATTTTGAAGATAGAAAATTTTATGTTGTGCATTTAATTTTATGTCATAACCCCCCCCCACACACACACACAAAAGGCAGTATCCAACATTGTGTATTCAGTAGGATTTTGAATCTGTAGGAAAAGTGCAACGAATTAATATTGGAAGAAAATGTGTATATTTAGAGAGTGACTGTCCTAAATATTAAGAGCACTTAGGGTATAAATGACTCTGTTGTTTTTCAATGGTTCACAAGGAGTATTCATTTCATTTATTCTTTTTTCCTCTTCTGAATTTCAATAATGATTTGAATTATTTTTAATGTCATTTCATGTATTTGACATTGTATTATAACAAGCAAAGGAGGGCCAATGTGTCAGTGTGAAATTAAATAAGCAGTTTAGTTTCAAAACTGATATTTTAAATAATCCTATCTTCTGTTTCTGCAATGGTCAGAAACATATAATTTCTCAGAGTCCCAGTTTCTTATTTTTAAAATTTATTTTTAAATTATAGTAGACATACAATAGTATATTAGTTTCAGGTGTACAATGAAGAGATTAGATATTTATATACTTATAAAGTGATTGTCCCAATAGGTCTAGTAACAATCTGTCATATTATGATATTCTTTATTTTAAAAGAAGAGTAATAACTATACTTAGCTCCAAGGGTTGTTTGGATTAAATGAGATCATAATGTAAAGTATCTACCACAGTGCCTGGTTCACAGTAATAGCATCCTAGCTGCCTAATATCAGAAAACTATCATAATTATTTATAAGTTCGAGGGCAACCATCATCCCTTATCTATGTTTTGTCTCCTTATATCTCCAAACTAACCATGTGCAAATTGTGAGCACTTAATAATAATGTGTTGAATGGGTAAATGAACTGTGAAAAACATGTCATTTATACTTTCCCCCATATTCTCTTTTAATTTTTAAGATTATTTCATAATCAAATTACTTGTTTAAAGACCCTTATGGAAACAACTTTAGTAGATCTAATTATAGAAAGCATTTGGGCTACACTGTGGAAAAAGTCTTATCAGCCTATCACCCATGGACATAGCATATATAAGGCTACAACAGATGTTTGAGACTAGTCTATCACCTATATTATGGTGGAGGGCTTTGAAATCTGTGTGATAATGATGACTTCTGAATTTTATTATAGTCAATCACACTCATCTTAATGGTGCTTTCCAGGATCTTTAATAAAATACTTACATCAGAGCTATCATAGATCATAAATTCTTGGCTTTGGAAAGGACCTCAGAAATTACTTACTTCAGTCCCCTATTAGATATTTGAACCATCAATAAAGTATCTGAACATCAGGTCACCTTCAGTGCCCAGGAAATCTCATTACTTCCTAGCTCACTTGATCCATTGTTGGAACAAGTGCTCTAAAAGTTCTTCCTTGTAATCAGCGGGAACCTACCTCTGTGCAACTTCTATGTATTCATTTCATTTTAAACTGTGGGGCAGTTACTACATGAAACAATTCAGATAATGAAGAGCCATTATTATGCAGTTCTATGTTTTCATCCTGATTTAGTTAGCTATTCCTCATATGACATGGATTTGATATTTCTCACAATTTCAGCTCTGGAAATCCTCTCATGTTAAATATTTTCCTAAAAAGTGTCCTGCATGGAACAGATCTCAGAAACTGTCATGATTAAAAAGATCTGGATATCATCCAAATGGTCATGGGCAGTCTCTTTCTTTGATCTGATAAAAATAAGATTAATCCACAGGTTTGTGTTCAATTATTTGGTATTCTCCTATTCTTTGACTGTTATTTAGCTTCTTAGATGCTAAAATTTCTAATCCATTTTTCCATTTTCAGAGTAGCAAAACATCACCCACCATTTTAAAAACATTGGCATGTTCTAGTCTGCTGATATTGAGATTTTTAGAAAATCTTTAATTTGTCCTTTCTGAAGTCATTCACGTTTAATTTGTATGTATTAAGTGTCAAGCATCACATACAATGGTGATCAAAATGGCACAGTCTGTGCTCAATGGATATCATATTGTAATAGGAAAGGCAGGCACTGTTAATTAAATAATCTGATATATGTATAGGTAGATAGATAGATGATAGATAGATAGATAGATAGATAGATAGATAGGTAATCACTACATCTGATTAAGTGCTATGAAGAAAAGCAGTGTGTTTTAAGACTTAACAACATAGGACCTGGCATAGTTTGTGATTAGGTGATTCTGAAAAGGCTTCCTAGAAGAAGAATACTTAAACTCAGATCTAAAGAATGAAAATTAATTAGGAGAAGACAGAATAATAGGGTCCATATTCTTCATACATAAAATAGTGGATTTTATGGTTCCAAGAGAGTAAAACTTATTATATAAACATGTCATTAACTTGTTATTTCAAGCTTTTTCTAAATATTTAAGTTCAAAAGCAGCCAACCTCTAGGTTACTAGAGTATTCTGTCCTGTCACATAGGACAGAGGCAAGATAGGAACACTTCAACATCATCCCCAGAAATCTGCTCAGGCTGGCATCTGTTCATGAATCCATACCTATTATCTCAGTGGCTCCAAGTCGTATCCCACATCGCACCCTCATCTTTCTTTTTGCCTGTCTAGCCACTCCAGCCCAGTTGAAAAAGATTTTATGAGAAAAAAATGTACATTTGCATTCTGGAAGTCTAGGCTAAAACAGCTCTCCAGCTGCCCAATTAGCATTACTTTAGAAGTGGGTTAGTAGATTTGGCATGGAAGAGACTTGTGCTAGAATCTCAGTTTACTGTTAATAATATTATATTCTGGGCAGATCATCTCATATTACTTTTGGTTTCCCCATATTTAAAAGATGTAAATAATAATGTTTATCTAATATGATTTGATTAAACAAGATAAAATATTTAGAGCATGTGGCTTGATGTATAAAACCTATAGTTTGCATAACAAATGTTAATTATTCCCTTATTTCTTTGAATCTCTGAAAGGAGTAATATTGACAAGGGATAATATTAATATCTACTGTGTTGTCAGGATTAAATAAGTTACTATATAGAAAGAGGGTTTTATGAACTCAAGCCATATCAAAATTTGTGTCATTTATTCTCTCAATATTTCTTTAACTGAGATTAGTTATTGCCATTCTACTCAGAAAAATTGGGCTTCCAAGTAGATTCAGAGAGCATACTGTAAGTCCTGGTCTGAACTAGTTCTGAAATACTGGAGTCTTGACCTGTAAAACCATTACTCACTTTTCTAAGTCAGTGTCAGTTGGTGCCTGGAACTTTGTAAACCAAGGAGGTAGAACAAGACTTCTCTTGGCTTCAACACGAAAAAGGAAGGGGGTATGTTGAGCCAGCCTTCTCAGTTATATTAAAAAAGAACAGGGCCTAGCAGGGAATGTCTGACTGCTCTTGTGGATAGAGAAAGGAGAACTATGTGCCTGGAGAGACTACCCAGTGGGACTGAGACTTTAACTAACCTTTCTGAACAAATGCTGTGGAAGAAGTGAATTTCTTTGCCATTTAGGGTTTTACCTCATAGGTTTCATTTCCCAGAAGGTGGTTTGGGTGATTGCTGATCTCCTCCCCTGTTAGCAGATAATTGCTTCAAACTAAAACTGTCCCTACACTTGGGATCCCCTGTCAGTGGAAGGTTTAGGGTGTAATTGTCAAAGTAGATACCAGTATTAAACTCTTTAGCGAAATCCTCAGTACCCCCAAATAATTTTCTGAAAAATATGAAGTTCTCTAGTCAAGGTTATCTGAGTCTTCTGTCTCAAGATTGTCATAACTGGGCTTAGCCCAAATCATTCTCACCCTGGAAAACTGAGGCCATATTTTATACTTTATCTGGCTTCCATGGAACCTAGGATAGTGCTGTATACTTAATAGTACCTCAATGAATATTTATCAAATGTTTAAACATTTTGATATCATCTTTTCTTTCTTAAATCTCTCTGAGCAAAGACATTCTTATAGGTCTTAGCAAAATAGGTTATTCCTTGAAAAAAATGTTGGTTGGTCATTTGTATATACATTTTTATAGGTCTGAGTGTGAATGTATGTTCCTGCATGCCCCATTTATTCAGAGGAAGTCCTCTGTGTGTGTCTAGAGTAATTAATATAGCTCTTTAGTGTGTGTGTGTGTGTGTGTGTAGGATAGTCAGATTCCAATAGCCAGACAGGGTTGAGTTATAACATGTAGACTGGGGTTTGACTGGTTCTGAACTGACATTAATTCCAGAGACCCAAAAGTCACTGTAGTTCCCTAGTCAGAGTAGATGCTTATGGAGGCCAGGTAATCAATGGAGTTTTTAGTTCAGGTTCATTTCACTTAATGTTTGAGTGCACTTACCCTAAATATAGATTTGCCTGCCCTGTGCACGAGGCTTCTGCCAAAACTGCAGACTAACAGAACATTTATTTATAGTCATAGTATTCTATACAGCATTGCTTCTGCCCAAGGAACTCACTTTATAGCATATAAGGTTCATAAATGAGTCTGTACTTATGGAATTCACTGATCTTACCATGTTCTCTACCACCTGGCTTGATGGAGTCATGAATGGCATTTTGAAGACAGCTAAAGTCCCAGACCCTTTAGGAATGAAGGTTTGAGTCACCCCACTAGGCAAAAGACCATGATATGCTGTGGAACTTTCTGATGACAAAAAGAATATGGACTGGGTATTGAAAAAAGGAATTATAAATACCAGTTTTGACCACATGACACATTGTGGAAATGAGGACCGCAAATGTTACACATTTATTTTCATTTTTATGAATAGGTATATATGTATGTATATATGTATGTGTTTTCTTCCCTATCCCCTTACTGTATGACATAAGATATGTTGACTTTGCATTATAGTATATAAGTACTGTTAACTCTACAACAGTGGAAGGGTGAACTTCACCCAAAGACTGCATCCTCTTCTGGGGTTAGAGTTGGGGTGTTTTCAGTTATATGCAGGATAATCATATCAGGTTAGGCAGAAGTGTGACTTTGTTATTGTCTTTACTGAAGATCAAATATGGTTTAAGGAGATGAGTACGGATGTCAAGATAACAAAGGGTGGATTATGATTTCTAATTTTGTGTGTCAGCTTGCTAGTCTATATATGGTACCCAGTTGTTTTGTCAAACATCAGTTAAGAGGTTACTGTCAAGGTGTTTTTTAGATATGATTAACACTTAAACAGTAGACTTTGTGTAAAATTTACCTGTTACAGTGTCAGTGGGTCTTATCCAATCATGAAAGGTCTGAAGAGAATTGACTGAGATACACAGAAATGGAAGAGATTTCACTTCCAGAATGCCTTTGAACTCAAGACCGCAACACTGATGCCAGCAGGAATTTCCAGGCTGTTGACCTTGGTTGGACATTTCGAACTTACCAGACTCCATAATCACATGAGCCAATTCCTTAAAATAAATCTCTCCTTTTATATATGCACATCCTGTTGGCTCTGTTTCTCTCGAGAACCCTGACTAATGCAGGGGATGACCTCTAGAAAGTTTGACCCTGACACTTGATGAGCCACTCTCATTATCTGATGACTTGGGGGTCTTATGTTAGAAATCTAATTAATTAACACATCTTAATTTTTGAAAGATCTCTGAAGATGTTTTCTTACCTCTTTGCAGTTCACTTTATTCTATCAGCCATCAAAGAGAATTCATAAAGAATTTATGAATTCTTTATGAAGAAATTTTTTTTGAAATGCTGAAAGTTTCTGTCACAGATGATTAAGGGAGTTCTCCTGGAATGCTTTCTGACCCTATGCATCCTGTTCTTTAAGGATGAAGTGAAATAAGAATACATGGGCTTCAGATGTACGCACTCCCCTAGAAATGAAAAGTGACCAGTAGGTGATACCCTTGTAATATTTAGACACGGGTGGCAAAGACTGTGCTGGTGTTCAGGAAATGACTCATACATTAGAATGTCATCCTTGGGCTAGGGCAAGGTGAAGAGAGCTAGCAGGAAAGTACAGGTACTATGAGATCATCCTAAGCCAAAGTCCTGCATGGAGGGACCAGGCTCCACTTCTGCATTCTTCTCTTTACTCTGAGGCCATTCTTGTCTGATTTAGCCAGATAATCTAGTGCCTTGTAGCATGTCTTAAAATAATGGGTCCCAAAGAGGAGAGATTTCCCCAATGGTGTTTCTTAAAACAAATCCAAATAAAATCATATTTGGAAAAAATTTCCTGGGTTGATCAACTGTGACAAAGGTAATGGGCAACTTTCCACATGATGCTCACAGGTAACTGCTCTCTGGGGACCACGGGCTAGTGTCTTCATTCCTATCTATATCTGATAGGGACCCCTGGATGTTGTGTTCTAGCAAGTCTAATCAGTAGAAAATATTCATGAGTTGTTATAAGTGGTTGGATTAGATGATGTTCACCATTCCTTCTAACCTCAAAACCCTAAAATTTCTACTTCTTTCTCTCAGAATGGATTTATGCCCTATTTATCACTTCTATCTTTCTCATTTCCTCTGTCAATCACATTTATATTTCTCTCTGCTGAGCCTGCCCTAGTCCTACTAATTTCTATGATGATAACTATAATTTTAACTCTCACACAACCAGGTTGTTTTATTTGCTCCTCTATAGTTACCTCCCTTCAGTTTTACATATTGTTTTACCCCTGATTTTGGTAACAGAATTTCCATTTTAAGCCTCTTCATTTAATCTTGTAATTTCTTGAAAACCTTTTATTTAAGTCAGAATTTTCAGGGGCTTCATATGAAATAGCAACAAAAGTAACACATGAACTTGACTATTTTTTATTACAGTGGTCAATTGAAAGAGCCTTCCTTTGACTTAGGAAAATTATAGATGACTCATACATAAAGCAAGTACATACAGAAGTTAAGAACACATTATCTCTTTGTACCATTTTTAGCACTACAGTTTCTTCAAATACCAGATACTTTACAATATCCATAATACTTTAAGAATGACATCATTAATTATGTTCACGAGCAATTTTAAGGACCAAATTGCCTTGCTTGGTAGCATAAAGCCAACCTGTGGTCAGTAATCTATACGAAAATAGCCCAGAATGTGTACTATTTGTGATAAACCAAATATTGATTGTTAGCCATCTAGATAAATTTTGAACTACAAAACTAGATGAAATCCTTTAGAAAGTGAGATATGTGGTCTTCAACCCTCCTAAAAGTGGATGTTCACTGGAGCAGGTTAATTTTCCAGCTCAGTTTCTTTATCTAAGCGAAGCTCTTCATTATGTAGTATAAACTTCTAGGAAACAGGGATGACAAGTCTCCCCAGATAACATGGACTTTTTTGTAAGTAGTGGCAACACAGAGAAAACACAATGGCTCTTACCCCTTTATTTACCGGTGATGACCTCAAAAGCCTATGTGGCTTAACGTGCTCCTACTTAATGTTGTGGTGAGTAATGGGGAGTCTTCAGAATATCAACATTAAAGGAGATTTAAACAGTTTTAAGGAAAATGCTAGGTCAATATTATTTCAGCTTTTTCTTGTCTCCTTCAGTCTTTCTAATGCTTTCAAAACAAAGATAACTGTGTTATGCTGAGAAGACTAGTGGTCCTTGATAAAAGAGATTTAAAAATTTTTAATATCTTTATGCACACTACAGCATGGTATAGGGTCAAACAATTGCTAGCTGAACCAAACTGGGAAGGATGCATTGCTCCAGGCTAGTGATTCTAGGTTGCATGAATCCAGTGGTTCTCAGTGCTTCAGAATCACCAGGAGGTCTTGTTAACTCACAAATAGTTGGGCTGTTCTAGAGTTTCTGACTCTGTAGGTCTGGATGGCGGGGTTCCTATAATTGACATTTATGAAAAATTCCAGGTGATGCTGATGCTGTTGGTCTTGTAATGATGCTTTTGAACCACTGTTCTAAGGTAACAGTTCTCAAAGTGTTATCTGCACAACAACCCCATCTGAAATACAGGGGAAGTTTAAGCACACAGGTAATCCTCCCCACCCAGTCTCTCTTGTATGAACTTTATCTATTAGAACTCAGGTAAGAAACAAATATAGATATATTTTTGCCCTCTGAGCTGTGTTTTTCTCTCTGAAATTCAGAAACCAAATAAATTTTGCTTATATGGTATTCCTCATCATTCAAACTCACCATTGGCATTCATGCTATCTCAGCTCAGGATTCAGGTATATGTGGCTAATGAGTGAACATTATACAAATTTCCAGCCTCCACCAGAAGTATACTAAGTTAAATTATTTGGAATTAGATCCTAGGATTCTACATTTCAACACTCTCAAGAGCGTTCTTAGGAGCATGAATGTTGGAGAACCAAGCTTTTATGCTATATACAAGAATCATGGCTCTGGCTGGTGTGGCTCAGTGGATTGAACACTGGCCTAGGAACCAAAGAGTCACCAGTTCAATTCCCAGTCAGGGCGCATGCCTGGGTTGCAGGCCAGGTCCCCAGTAGGGGGCATGTGAGAGGCAATGACACATTGAAGTTTCTCTCCCTCTCTTTCTTCTTCCCTCCCTCTCTCCATTAATTAATTAATTAATTAATCATTTAAAAAGAATCATGGAATTATTTTGAATTTTAGTAACTAAAAATGTAACTGGTGACATATACTTGTGAAGTTTACCTACAAAGCACTTTAGACTTTAGACCAATAAAGTGGTATAGTGTGGGATTCTATAGTATCTAGGATTATAATCTTGATCTTAAGATAGACATAACATTGTATTTCTGGGAAAGACATCCAAAATTTCTCCTACCTAGTCATAGTCTCAAAGCATGAATAGATCCAATCTCATTTGGAGAAAATTGCTCAGAAAAATTAAAGACGAGAAATAATTACCAATTCAGCCAATTTTATTTATGAAATAAGGAAATAAAGGCTTACTTCTCTTTAAAAAAGACAAGAAATAATTAAAGTTCAAAAAATATTTATAAACACTAAAGCCTATTAGAAGTATCAATTCTTTGCATGCTATTTCCAATTAGTAGGCTGACCCCAATAAAGACTTTGCTTTTCCAACCACCTTCTCGAATGCACTCTTTACCTCTTTGTTTCTTAGGCTGTAGACCACTGGGTTCAGCATGGGGATGACCATGGTGTAAAACACAGATGCCATTTTGTCTGTGTCCATGGAATGACTAGAACTTGGCTGTAAGTACATGAAGATGATTGTCCCATAGAAAATGGAAACAGTGGCTAGGTGGGATGCACAGGTGGAGAAGGCTTTCTTCTGTCCATCAGTTGAGTGCATCCTCAGAATAGCAATGAAAATGGACAGGTAAGAGCTCAAGATAACCAAGAGAGTGAAAAAAACATTGAATGCTGCCAGTGTGAAGAGCACAATCTCATTTGTGTTGGTGTCAGAGCAAGAGAGAGCCAGCAGTGGGGGAATGTCACAGAAAAAGTGATTAACAACATTGGAACGACAGAAGGAGAGTTGGAAAGTGAGGGCAACATGGATGGAAGATTCCAAGAGTCCACAGATGTAGGGTCCAGTGACCAGTAAGGCACACACAGTGCTTGTCATGGTGGTGGCATAATACAGGGAATTACACACTGCCACGTGGCGGTCAAAGGCCATTGAAGCCAGGAGGAAACTTTCAATAGTGGCAAAAGCTGCAAAGAAAAACATCTGGGCAGCACATGCATTGTATGATATCATCTTATCTCCTGTGAGAAACCCCACTATTACCTTGGGAGTGACAGCTGAGGCATAAACACAGTCAACCAGGGAGAGGTTACTGAGAAAAAAGTACATGGGATTGTGGAGTCGAGAGTCCAACAGAATCAACATGATCATCCCCAGGTTTCCAACCAGAGTGATGAGGTAGATGAGGGAGAAGATTATGAAGAGGGGGATTTGCATCTCTAGGGCATCTGTTAACCCCACAAGAATGAACTCAGTCATCCCTGAAATGTTCTCCATGAAAGTCGTTTGGGAATCACCATGAGAAACACCTATGAAAAAATGAGCTGACACAAAATAATGTTAGTTGATGATTATCATGAGTATTAAAGTGTCAATGGTATCTCTTGCTCAGCTTCCTGTCAAGGTCAAGAGCCCATGTACAAGAAGTGGGACTAAATGGTGGTTTGGAGTGGGTTGAACAAGGTCGTTCATCTAGAAGAGGTGCAGAAGGACACTGGAATGTCCCTGTTAACTTTGGCTAACATATTACAACTCTGGGACACATTTCAGCTTGCTTGCTGTGTGGTGTATTCTATTACATTAAACCACAAAGAATCTTTTTCACTACTTGCCATATCTTGCAAGTACTTTTATCTAAGATATACATAAAAAGCTTAATTAACAGAAATTAAAATATAATAAACATTTAGCTGGTCATTGATATATGATGCTGACAAGTCCTGTCAAATTCATTTTCCATTTCTCAGTGATACCTCACCAGCTTGTTAATAATAGCTGAAGACACACAGTGATTTGAAGCCCTGCTTTAGAGACACCCACACTTTTCTTTCTCATTCACCAAGGCTACTATTACCACAGCTACTATTATACCAGGCAGGACAAACATCATGGATAAAAGCATGAAGTGGTAAACACAATTGTGTAAACAAGCAATTATAAGCAGATAGGTATTACTAGTTGATAAAATACATGGCACAATCAAAATCTCAATTAGGGTGTAATGTGAAAAAGTAATTGGTAGAAACAAGAGAGATAGAACTGGTACCTGAAAGAAAGAAAAAAAAATGTGTCAGGTTATAGGCATACTACAATCATTTAGAAGAAGAGCCCAAGGTGACTGTTACCAACAAAAATATACTTTTTTTCAGTTGTACGGATACGCCATTCACTGACTGGCAATTTGAATGGAATGCAACCTTGGGAACATTACTTAGATCTGTGAATCTCTGTTATTGTCTATGAAATACTCAGTTCATGTACTATCCAATGTGTTATTATACAAAGCTGAAAAGATGAAATTAAATGACATGTGGAGCCTACTAACACAATGCCTGACACATGGAATGTTAGCTCACTCTCCTCATTCTCCTCCAGCTAGTTTTGCACATAAACCAGCTCTGTGCCAGGAGCTGATGTTACATGATTCCTGACTTTATAAGTGGGTACAAGGAGGTATACAAATTAACCCCCCAAAGTGTTTAGTGCTGTAATAAAAGTGTCTAGAAAGTGTTACACAATGACCATAAAAGTACCCAGAATATACCAGAATACCCTACTGACGATGAAGTTACTTCTTCCTGAAACTGGTTTATCAATACTTGCGTGTCTCTGCTTGCCAGAGTTGCCAGAGTTGATTCAAATGCATAAATGTGAATCTGATTAAATTTCTTTTTGGAAATAGTTAGTTTCTGTATTGTATTGATGCTTGAGAATGGCCAATATATTGACTAAATTTCTTATCTATATATTTGTAGGTACAGAAGCACACAAAACTGCTCCTTTGATCCAGCAGTTGAGATGGTGTGGTATGGGTAGGAATGTACTATAAACACAAGGTCAATTTTAATCCTAGTTCTATGTACAATCAACTGGGTGTGGGTCTGCCAGTTGGTCAGATCTTTTAAAATTTATTTTATTTTTTATTTTATTTATTTTTATCTTTTTATTGTTTAATTACAGTCATCCCCATTTCCCTCCATTGCTCTCCCCTGACCTGTCCCCCATTAAATCCTGCACCCCCACTTTCCTGGTCCATTGTTCTTTTATACATGTTCCTTGACTTAACCCTTCCCCTTCTTTCCCCCAAGATCCTCTAGTCCCCTCATTGATTGCTATCTTGCTCTGATGTGACAATGAATATGAAAGTTTTCTGTGACAAGCATAAAAGATACTAACAGTTTATGTATTTTATTATATTATTATTTTTTTTAACTGTGTGTTAGGTATGGTTCTAGATGCCAGGAATACAGAAATAAATGAGATAAATATTACCCACATTATCATTCATAATATGATCATTGAAAAAGCTTAGGAATTATTTGTAGTCTTTCTGTCTTTGAGTATCCACCAGGATTGATTCATGAAAGATTCATTCTAGTGAACTGTTAGCTGCTTGACACAAAAACCTCATAAATACTTTGGGTCTATACCAGGACCCTCTGAGTAAGCATGTGAAAGTACATAACCAAAATCAGGCAATCTAGGCCATTACTTTCACAGACTAATTCATCTCTTCGTGGTTACTGAAAGATATTTAGCTAACAATAATGACTGTTCAAACTTTGGTATTCCTAAAGAAAACAGCTTTACATTTGAGATCCCCAAATAGATGTTGAGAGTCCTAGGACCTCTGAAATTGAGAAAGAGAGGTGGTATTTGCACTACTCCATGATGGTTCATTCTAAATAAAAAAAATTAGGAGGTACGATCTCCCTGTGGAATCTAACCATCACCCCGACCAGTTATATAAGACCTCTGATTGCAGTGAGCATGGAAATCTGGATGCTATAGAGCAGCATAGTAGAGGGGAAAGAGCAGTGTACTGATAGTGACAAGACAACTAGCTAACAGGGTGTCTATGATCTAGCCGTTTATCCTCCCTGGGCTTTATCTTCCTCATTTGCAAAATAAAAACTGTTGGCTCTTCTAGCACCCCTTCCCATTCTAACCGGCTATGATTGTAGAGTTCTCGATATTTACCTTTGTCCTAGGAACAGACAAACGAGGCTACAAAGGAAGGAGTATGGAAAACCTTCATACATAGGTTGTAGAGAGAAGTCTACATCCAGGAAAGCATTATGGTGAAGAAACTCCTTCCCCACCTGTAGACCTTTCTGTCATGGAACATAACTTGGGCTTGTGCTCTTGCAAATATCAGGGTAGAGACAACTACCTTTTCACACAGCAATTCTTGGGGGAAGCACTTAGTATCACATGAGTGGGTATCTCAGGAGGCTCCTGATCCCTGATTGGTGCTCCTAATTTTCAACCTGACTGGAGAGATCAGAGGATAATGTTTGTATGTATTTCAGCTGAGAGTGCTTATGAGGAAATGGTAGGGATGTGAGGGGGTGGGGAGCGGGCAGATGGAAGCTTAGAGGAAAGAGCCTCCACTCATCAAATCAGCAGTGCTACAGCCAAGTTAGGTGACAAAAATTAAAACTCACTAAAATTTCTGGTTCAGGTGATGGAGGCTCTCATGCAAGTTTCCTCACACCTAAATATTTCTTAAAAGCCTAGATATCTCCATAGGAATTTTTAAAAACAAAATATACCCACTTTTCTTACTATTACAGACCTGGCCTAGGAGTATTTGGGGGCATTCTTTTTCTTATTTTTAGAACTAAGGGGATGGATCCATTCTTTCCTCTGCGTAGGCATCTCTGACCCAGAGCACCCAGCAGAATTAACTTGTATCAACGCAGTCCAGCGCAGTTGTTACAAGTTTGAGCTGCACAGTCAGGTGGCCTGCCCTCAAACTCTGGTTCTGTCATTTGTCGCAAGATGGACTTGCTCAATGTCTTTAATCTCTCCAAACTCGAATGTATCACCTAGGAAAAGAAGCATAATAATATTGTATATCTTTCATAGGAGAGTCCTAAAGGTTAAATGAGATGACATATACACAAAGCTGAGCATGTCTAGTCCATGTCAAGAGATAAATATTACTGTTTTATCATTAATAAAAAATGACATGTCATTGGAACAAAAATAGTCCTGCTCAAACACTACAGGTGCTGCTCTACCCATTTCCTTGCCCTCTTGCAGGCAGGTGTAGCCATAAACTAGTTCTATACAATGGGCTGGAGAAGGAATGGTGTTTGTCATTGCTGGGTTGAAGTATAGAAAAGCCAGTGTGCAACCATCTATTGCCTCTCCATCTGCCATGGTAACTAAAGGGGCTGCATGTTCCAGAGGGTGAAGCTACAAGTGGCAAAGCCTCTATCGGTCAGGTGTTTGAATGCACACATGCAGAGAGACTGCTGCTTTCCTGGATGACCCGTGATGCACATGCAGTAGCAGAAGTAGGATAAATGTTTGTTGTGTTAAATCATAGGACTTTGGGATTTATTTGCCCCTGCAACATGATGTAGTCCTTCTTGTCTAATACAAAAACATATATAATAAGTGAATCATGTTTCTGTTGTCTGTGAGGATTAATGCATTTTCTAGAAGGTGCTCTCTGTTGTACAAATATTTTAATTGATGGGATTCAGTATACCTCCTTTTCTTTTATTGTTTGTCCTTGTGGTGTTGTATGTAAAGGCTTTGCCCAACCAAAGTTTATAAAGATTTATGCCTGTATTTCATCCTAAGAGTCTTAGAGATGCAGCTTTTACATTTGGGTTTATATTCTGAGTGAATTTTTGTATGTGATGTGAAAAAAGGAGTTCAATTTCATTTATTTTATTTGCAATATTTTTACTGAGATATAATTAACATAACAAAAAAAATCCACCATTTTAAGTGTGCCTTCAGTGTTTTTTCATATTCCCAATGTTTTCAACCATCACCAAAATCTTATTCCAGAACATTTCCATCACCACAGAAACAAACCCTATATATGTTAGTTATTACTCCCATTTCTCCTTTCCCCAATCCCATATCAATAAGTAATCACATTTTATTGGTTTATTTATTCTAGATATTTCATGAAAGTGACATCATACAATATTTGTCCTTTAACATCTGGCTTCCTTTACTTAATGTGTTTTTGAGGTGCTTCAATGTCATAACATGTTGCAGTACTTTGTTCCTTTTTATGGCTGAATAATATTCCATTGTATGGATATACCAGCTTTGATTCAACAGTTTATAAATAATGGGGTCTTTTAACTTTTTGGCAATTTCCGATAATGCTTCTATGAATGTTAATACACAAGTTTTTGTCTAAATATGTTTTCAATTCTTTTGGGCGTACACCTAGAAGTGAAATTGCTGGGTCACATGATAATGCTATGTTTAGCTTTTTGAGAACAGTCAAACTGTTTTCTCTCTCAGTGGCACCAGTTTTAATTCCTACCAGCAAAGTGTTCAGGTTACTTGTCCACAACCTCTCCAAAATGTGTTGTTTCTGATTTCTTTTTTTACAGCCATTCTACCAGGTATAAATTGGTATCTTATTGTGTTTTTCATTTGCGTTTCTCTAATGACTACAAATGCTGTGCCTTTTTATTTCTGTACTTATTGGAGGTTAGTGTATCTTATTTGGAAAAATGTCTATTCAGATATCTTGACCATATTTAAGTTGGGCTATTTATCTTTTTAATATTGAGTGATAAATGTCTTTTATATATCCTGGATACTAATTCTTTATCAGATATGTGAACAATGATGTTTTTCTCATTATGTGGGTGGTCTTTTCACATTCTTAATAATGTCCTTTGATGCATAAAATTTTATATTTTGGTAAAATACAATTTCTTTGTTTCCAATTTAATAAAAATTTATAATTTTTTATTGTTGTTCAACTACAGTGGTCTCCATTTCCCCCCCACCAGTCCTGCACCCCAGCCATCACCACTCCCCACACTTGATTTTCCTCCCCTACAATTTCTTTATTCTTTATTTGCTTGCTTGCACTTTCAGTATCACATCTAAAAATTTCTGAGTTTTTCTATATAATCAACATTTGTCTAAATTCTGAGAATACAGACCTAAATGAGATGACGTCATTCATCTCAAAGTACTCACTATTCAGTAGTACAGTAACTATAAATACAAACCAATATAATTAATAAGTTTTCCATAGTCATATGGAAAAAAGTAACAATATAGAGGAACAAATAAAAGACAGGTAGAAAATGAAATGGAAAGTAAAGGAAAATAAATTTTTGAGCATCTATTCTGTTTAAGGCACTGTGCTATGTTTTGGTTTAATAAGTATATAATTTTGTGAGCTAGGCATTATTCTCCCCAGTTGAAAGCTCAGAACATTTAATTAATTAACTTGCCCAGTATCAAAAAGCTGGTTGGAATGGAATTCAAGTTGATATGTTTTCTGTCTCTAAAACCTATGCTAATTTTATTTGTGCTAGCTATTTCAGCTATGATTTCGAGATTGGGTGAGGATTCACAAATAAACAATTCTGATATTAAATTGTGTTAGAATGGTCTGTCAGTTTTTCTCAATACATAGCCTCTCACTACTGACTTACTCCTAACAGCATATAGGCTGACTTATGGGAAACTTTCTATATTAGTATAAATAACACTAGGTACCATACAAGCAAACTCTAATATTTCACTGCCAAGGTCATACAAGGTCAATTAGTTGTTTTATGGGTGATAATACAGTCATTGAGTAACTGAATTTTTTCTGTTTAGAGATTTTTGCCATTCTTGTGGTTTAAATCCTCTCTATCCAGCTGATGACAAAGAATGAGAGTGACAGTCACTTCAGTTTCTCCCTGTGTGCCACTTGTGCCCTTCCAGCTGTTGCTCTGGTGCTGAATCCCTGAGGGAGTGAAAGTCTTAAGTCTGTTGTGTGCCATTTAAGAGGAGTCTTCTCCTAAGAATCCTGCAGTTTCTTCCACTGCCCTAACCCCCACTGGTTTTTACAGCCAGAACTTATGGGGACTTATCTTCCTACTGCTTGAAACCTGGGCTTGGTGGTCTGCTCTGCAGTTGGAATTTCTCACTCCTGAGGTATCCCTCCCAATTTATACCCACTCCAAGTAGATTTGGGACCACCCATTCTGCATCTCTGCACCTCTCTGAGCATCTCCACATCTCTACGCTTCTTACCCATCTGGGTGAATGTGGTTCCTATAAGTCCTTGGTTGTTGGGCTTCCATACAACTAGATTTTCTGACTGTCCTTGGTGATATTTGGTTTGTAGTCTAGTTGTAATTTTTTCTGCAGTTGTTTGAGGAGGTGAGAGGTATTTACCTATGCCTCCATCTTGACCAGAATTCTCAAGATATTTGTTTATGAGACGTGATTTTCTTCCTCTGGACATAACTCAGTTGTTTCAGTTTTCCTTGGGGCTTTGTTCCAACTACTTGAATGCTTTTCTTTCTTATTAACTATTTTTTATTATCACTTCTGAACCATACCAAACACAAAACTGTCCCACACAAAATTAACAAAGCTCATACAGTTGCATCAAAGGAAACCTCTTTAGTACCTTTCATTTCAGTGGAGTTCAAGTTGTTAAAAAGAGATTAAGTTTACTGAGTAACATGAATTAACACTAAGTGATTGTATGATTAGCAAATGTTTCATTAAGATTTTTTTTGGAAGTGGGGGAGATGTTTTAACTGGTCTTTAGTTACCTTTGTCAATTGTTGGTTGACTGCAAGTGCACAGGCAAAGAGTTTGAAGAATTTCAAAAGAGGAAGAACTGTTTAATGTTAGGATGGAAAGTTTATTGAGACTACTAAATTTCTATAAAAAGTTGGGGTCTTTTTCTAATGGACATTGGTCAGTATTCTCCTCTTGAAGTGTACAGAGTTTCTGGAGCTTATTTCCACCCATTCAGTTTGAAATTTCTGGAATTGTTTCGATGTACATTAAAATTATTTTTAAATCAGTCTCAAAGCTTGATTTCTAGTGAAAGAACCAGATTAAACTAATGCTCAATAGAATATTTCATTCAAGTTGAGGGAAATAGATGAACAGGTGAATAAATGAATTCAAAAGTTTAACATTGATGATGACTATGAGGAATAGAACAGACTCAGGGTAAAAAAAATCCATGGATGGGAGTGACTATTTCATAAAGTAGTCCATGGCAGTCCTCTACAACCTCCCAGAATAGGTAACATATAACCGGTAATTGGAAATGAGTATGGGAATATTTTGTGTAGAGGAAACAGAAAATACAAAGAAGCTGAGAGAAGGGCAAGGAGGGGGGAGGAGAGAGCAATGGGGGGAAATGAGACCACTATAAAATAGAACAACAATCTAAAAAAAAAAAACCAATGTGAGTGAAGTGGGATGAATGGTAGGAAAGTGATAAGATATGACCTAGCTTAACAAATGTATAAATGAATGGCAATTAACCATTTCAAAAATAATTATTATTAACTTCATTGCAATTTTTAAAACAAAATGTGAAGAATTGGTACTCAGAGACTAAGGTAAAAATGACTTAACCATATCTCTTTTATTCTAACATGGCTATTCACCTTTGGAAACTTTCACATGCACATGCTTTTCCTCCCCCAATCACTCAGCAATGACTGAGACATTAATTTATTAAGCTGTTTTAATTATTTAGCTCTGGATAAAATGTGCCAGCAAAACATATGCTTCATCAATTAAACTTCATTTAAAACAATTATTATATTTTTCTCCATTTTAGATTATTGGAACTATTCCTCAACAAAAGAAATAAATAACATTAGACAAAACCTTTGTTCTCATATCTCAAATGTTCATGAACAGTTATTTCATGGAGCAGATCTAAGAGGAATGAAATAACTTTTTGCAGACTCTATGCATTACAACAAAACAGAGACAATTTTGCCTTCTCAACAACCTTCTTGAATGCACTCTTGACCTCTTTGTTCCTCAGACTGTAGACCACAGGGTTCAGCATGGGGATGACCATGGTATAGAACACGGATGCGATTTTGTCTGTGTCTATGGAATGACTGGAACTTGGCTGTAAGTACATAATAATGACAGTCCCATAAAATATAGAAACTGTAACAAGGTGAGAAGTACAGGTAGATAAAGCCTTCTGGTATCCCTGTCTTGAGTGCATCTTCAAAATGGTAATAAATATGAACAGGTAGGAAATCAAGATAACACAAAGTGCAAGAAATATATTAAAGCTTGAAATAAAAATGAGAATCAGTTCACTGGTATGCTTATCAGAACAAGTCAGAGTCATGACTGCTGGAACATCACAGAAAAAGTGATGGACCACATTGGACTCACAGAAAGAGAGGCTGAATGTGTCCCCAATATGGATGGAAGCATTCAGGAACCCACAGACATAGGAACCTATGGCCAGACTTGCACACACACCTGTTGTCATGGTGGTAGTATAATGCAGGGGTTTGCACACTGCTGCATAGCGGTCATAGGCCATGGAGGCTAAGAGGTAATTTTCCACAGTGGCAAAGGCAGCAAAAAAGAACATCTGAGCAGCACATGCATTGTAGGAGATGACCTTGTGTTCTAGAAGAAATCCAGCCATGACTGTAGGAGTGACAGCTGAAGAGTAACACAAATCCACCAGGGACAGGTTACTGAGGAAAAAGTACATGGGAGTGTGGAGATGAGAGTCTAGCAGTATCAACATGATCATCCCCAGGTTCCCAATCAGAGTGATGTGGTAAATGAGGGTGCACATGATAAAGAGAGGGACCTGTAGTTCTGGGGAATTGGTTAGTCCTAACAGGATGAATTCAGTCACTTCTGTATTGTTCTCCATGGATGTGATTTGAGAATCACAAGATATCTGTAGGAAAAGAAAAGAACAGAGGGATGAACAAAGAAGAGTTGCATAGAAATAATGCATAGCATTATTTTATTACAGCAATGATTTGTTTTTTAACATACTCCATTTCTACAGCATGAGAAGGACAATGCAATTTAGTGGATAACTTATCTATACAGGAATAGGCTTTTGTACAGGAAGATTCTTCACAAATCACTCTCCTAACTTCTTAATTTTACATATGAGTAAACCCAGTCAAAAGAAAAATAAGGAACTGCTCAAGGTCACATGCCTGAAATGGATTTATTGCCCAAACTAGAGTCTTTGAGTCTACTAATAGCTTACACTTCTACAATGCTTGTTTATATTCATTTGATACTCTCGTTATCCCAATTAAATTAATTAGTTTTTATGCCCATTTATATACGAGGTAACTTGGCAACCAAAGTATTGAGTAATTTATTCAGGTATACATGATTATTAACAGAGCATGCTTTAGCCCCAATCAGAATGGTTCCCAAACTAAATTTGAATTGATTTAAAGTTTATTTAATTTATATTTTTAATGATTGAATCCATTCACCAAGTTTAATGTTTTGGGTTGCACAGTAGACTAATTCATAAGTGTATGCATATAATGATGCAGTGAGGTAAATGCAATATGAGAGATAAATACAACCAACAAAAGCAACTCTAGAGATAAGGTATAGAACTGGGTATAAAATATTGGGCTCAGGGGTGATGTGCATATACTTTCACCTATAAGCCCTACCATTTATCTGGGAGACATTGGTCCTAAATGAAGTTTCTTGAGCCTCATTTTATCCATCAGTAAAACGAAGGTGATATCAGAACCTGTGTCAAAATTATTGTGAGAATTAAATGAAATAATCATAGAAAAGAGTTCACACAATGGGAGTGTTCAATGCATTCCTTATTTATGCCATCTTTGGAATGGAAAAATGGTGTCTGTTGGTTTAGGAAAGATTAAGTAGCAACGTGGGAGGTTCAAGGTGTGGATGGGTTTTGAAATCTGGTAGCTTAAGTCTTTGATTTGCACTTTTTTAGACAATGGAGCCACTCAGGTTTTTTTGTTTCTTCCATATGTCTCACTTTGTCCTACCTCTCCCATATCAGTAACTTTGTCAAGCATTTGTTGTGAGAACCCAGGGATCTTCAAGACCATTTTTTGCTTAATTTTTTTTCCATTTGATACACAGTTTAGCTTGTGTTGAAAGACTCCTATTGTATCTTAGACTCACTTTTACTGTTGTTATTGTCAACAGTTAGCAAGGTCACAAAGACTGAGTGTTGAGAATTTATGTCTGTGGGGTTGATTGTAGTTCTGCAGATTATTCATGAGTAAGCACAATGTTTCAAATCTTTACATATATAATTGAAATCTTTGGAAGGATGTCCATTTTCTGATAAACTACTGTTTTCTATCATCTTCCTCTTGGCCCCTCCACGCGTTATTTTACTTGTCTGAAATTTGCAGTATTTGTGTTTGTAAGCACATCACTCAAATAATAGTATAAGCTATAGGTTTTTGTTTAGCATTTGCTAGATTTTATTATGACTGGTATGTTCTTATTGGACCCACATGGGTAATCTAGTATAAAATCTTTGACTTGACTACATTTATGCAGTACCTTTTACCACATAGAGAACATAATCACAAGTTCCAGGGTTGAGAATGTGAACATAATTGAACATAATTATTCAGACTGCCACAATGGAAATAAAAAGAATATATAATAAGTAAATTATCTATAGAGTTAGAGATCGTTGAAGCTGAGGCATCCTCATAGATCACAAGGTCAACTTCCTAATTGTGTATATTAATCAACAGAAGAGCAGAAAGAAGTATTAACTTGTCCAAGGACCCATAACTGGAATAAATCTATTCCCAAATCAGATATCCAGATGTTAGTAGCAGCGATACAGTACTTATGTACTACTTTATGTTATAGATTGATAGGCAGAAATCAGACAAGACAGACAGATAATCATATAGGCAGAGAGACAGAAAAACAGAGGGTGGATGGATGATAGATGAAGAGATAGATAATAGATCACACAGATAGAAAACATAGAAAGAAAGAAAGAAAGAAAGAAAGAAAGAAAGAAAGAAAGAAAGAAAGAAAATACATATCCACATACATATGCATAAAGCTCATTTACAGTTAAGAAAATGGAGGATTTGAGAGATTATGTGCCTTACTAAAATTCCACCTACTGTGACCTTATTCAAGATTCAAACCCTTCTCCAATGGATTCCATGACTTGTGCCTTTTACTACCCCACTTTTAGATTTTCTAAATGTGTAAGTAATGAAAAGAGCCTGTTAAGGGGAAACGATAGTAAAAATGGAGTAAGAATATGTGGGATATAAAATTGAAAACAACAAATGAATGAAAAAGATAAACAGAAACATGGACAACAATATGATGGTGAACAGAGGAGAAGTGGGGTGTGGGAGATAGTGAAGGGTAAAGGGGGTCCATTATATCGTGATGGAATATTTGACTTTGGGTGGTGAGCACACAATGCATGATGTATCATATAATTGTACACTTGAAACCCATATCATTTTATTAACCAATTTAACCCAATACATTTAATCTAAAAATGTATAAAAAATAAAATTATTACCTTCAATAAAAATGCAAAAAAGAAGAATCTTGGTATTTTCATGATGACCCTTCTGGAGGTTGAAGACAAGTTGTTTCATTATCTGAATTAGCTATCCTTCACTGACAGCCACAGATATGGTGAGCTGGATGCATCGACAATCTACTCAATCAGAGTATTATCTGTCCTAGGTTTCTGCTCATCCTCTGAAGGAAAGCAACATGACATTTCAAAAATGTTACTATATGTCTACCGAATAAAATGTATTTACATTTGAATGCTACATATTGAATATAGAAGCTTACCATGTTCCTTGAGAGAAGAAAAAAGCAATCTTGAAATGTGAGTCTGAAATTAGAAATTCATCCCTGAAAGAATGTACAAATAATTTTGGAGACACTGTCTCTCATGTACCAATCAGAACTTTCCAATGTCCCTGAAGCATGAAGAGATGGTGAAAAGGTCATGAACATGGAGCTAGGAAGCCTTGTTTTAAGTCTTTCATCTACCATGGATTTTTTTCTGCATACTTGAACAAGTTATTTACCTTCTGCTGAGCTGTCTTATTTGTAATATAGACATAATAAAATTATCTCTCCCATATAATTTCCAGTATTGTGTCTGTAAGTAGCAAATGAAGATGGGTCAATAAAAGCACTTAGTAAGAGGTTATTCTTTATAATTTTTATCATAAGGCATTTTCATTTACTGTCTTTAAAGAATTACTGCAAATTGTTGGAAGAAAGTCCAGTGAGTGGACTAGAAAAGGATTAGCATTCATTTGAGTATGTGGTGACCAATCTGGCTCTGCTCAGAATCCAGTCTCTTTTAAATAGTCTTGTGCAGAGTCATATTGAGATTTCAGAGGGGGAATCAGAAGATTGTACAAGCATGCTGCTCTTGGGGGAACAAGTCCCCTGTGAGAGCCATTAGTTCTTACTTACCTAAGGAAGAAGCAATTACACTGTACACAGGGACATAGTTTGGTATGTTGAGTTTGCTATGTTGAATAGCACAAAGATGCATTTTCAGCAATTCATGTCATTCCCCTAATCCACCCCATTTTTATTAAGGTGTTCAACAAGGGACCCAAAAACCTGAGTCATAAATCACTCATCATAAAATGGGCAAATATGTTGAAAGAGTCAAAAAAAATTTCACTGAAGATGAACATAGCCTCTCACAACAATGCCAGCTGGTACACTGATACAGATAGGTTCCTGGAACTCACCTAGCGGGGAAAACCTGTACTACAAGGGACCCACCCTCCAGAATATAATTCTGGTGTTTTGGGGTCTCCCCTCATAATGTACATAGATGAGCAATATCTAAGTTATTTAATTTATGGTAATTATTAACATTTGAAAAATATTGCTAAAATTTACTTTGTTTTCATAGACAAAACATTTCCTTTTTTCTCTTTATGCTTTTACTTGGTCTAGCCAAATACTAGATGACTAGAACTGTTTGGAGATTTATAAATAATATCTTTATTTTCCTTTCTGCATTTGCAGTGAATACACAGATATGACACAGGAGTTAGAAGAATGGAGATTAAATTAGCGTTAATACTGACAAGTTAACTAAAAAGTTTGATTCAGATATTAGGCAGATGAGCTTCTTTCTATCATGAATTACTGCCCTGTAACATAGGCTGTTGGTGTCCTATTTACAAACTTATGGCAATCATTTTCCCTGGGTAGGCAAATACTTATGAAAAAAAAAAAGAGTTTCAACTCTTGGAATGAGCATTTAGTTTTTGCAAGAATATTTTTAATCAATGGACAGACAATGCACTTTCTCAGGTGGCAGTCATCAGTAAATGACAGATAGCAGTAGAGTAATATATATACCAGATTCCTCAACTGTCAGGTAGTGTAAGTCTCGTATGTTTATACAGTGCTCATATGATTCTTAGTATAATTAAACTCAGTTGTCCACATATATAGCATACTCACTAATGAAACCCTGAATTGACTTCCTTCCATTCCTAACCATCTTTTTTACTACTCTGTTAGTGCTCTCTGCTATTAATTCCCAAATAAACTACTTGAAATGAAATCCTTACTCAGGGTCTGCTTATGGGAAACCTAAAGTTATATGGGTCTCTCCTTTAACAGGCAGATGCTATCTCATCATTCATACTATATAAAGAGAGCAGATGGAAGATAAGAAGGCATCCTGTGTGGATAAGCAAGACAAAAAAAAAGTAAAATATGCTGTGTTTCTTCTCCCAAATTTCCCAATCTGATAAATTCCATCTCTTCCCTATTGCAGAAACACTTTCAC
The DNA here is from genome assembly GCA_004027475.1 of Anoura caudifer. Classification (NCBI taxonomy): domain Eukaryota; kingdom Metazoa; phylum Chordata; class Mammalia; order Chiroptera; family Phyllostomidae; genus Anoura; species Anoura caudifer. Next base: position 43,588 of record PVKU01009710.1, read on the forward strand.
TGTACTTCTGAACATGTGGATAGAATAATAACTTTTGGCTTTTATATGTCTCTTAATATTTGATTTTGCTATCACACTCAAATGGTAGTCTATCTATCTGGGTATAAAAATCTGGATTCATATTCCTTTTCTTTTCTTTTTTTATTCTTTTTATTGTATTTTTTCCATTACCACTTAAACCCCCTTTCTCCCCCTCTCCTCTGCAATCACCACACTGTAGCCCATGTCCATGAGTCCTTTTTTCTTTTTGCATTATCCCTCCACCCCCTTACCTCCCTGCCCATTAGCTGTCATCCTGCTCTCTATTATGAGTCTGTCATTATTTTGCTTGTTCCATTTGTTCATTAGATTCCACATATAAATGAAATAATATGGTATTTTGTCTTTCTCTGACTGCCTTATTTCACTCAGCATAATGTTCTCCAGGTCCATCCATGCCATTGCAAAGGGTAAAATTTTCTTCTTTTTTACAGCCAAGTAGTAGTCTATTGTGAAAATGTCCCATAGTTGTTTTATCCACTCATCTATTGATGGACACTTGGGCTGCTTCCATATCTTGGGGACTGTAAATAATGCTACAATGAACATAGGGGTGCTTATGTTCTTCTGAATTAGTGTTTTGGATTCCTTTGGATGTATTCCCAGAAGTGGGAATGCTGGGTCAAAAGACATATCCATTTTTAGTTTTTGAGGTATCTCTATACTGCTTTCCATAGTGGTTGCACCAGTCTGCATTCCCTTCAACAGTCCAAAAGTATTCCCTTTTCTCCGCATCCTTGCCAGCACTTGTTTGTTGATTGATTGATGATAGCCATTCTGACTGGTCTTAGGTGATATCTCATTATATTATGGTTTTGATTTGCATTTATCTGATGATTAGTCATGTTGACTATTTTATGTCTACTGGCCATCTGTATGTCCTCTTTGGAGAAGTGCCTATTCAGGTTCTTTGTTTATTTTTTAATTGGATTGTTTGTTTTTTGGTGTTGAGTTTTGTAAGTTCATTATAAATTTTGAATGTTAACCCCTTCTTAGGTGTTTTGGCAAATATAATCTCCCACTCCGTGGCTTGTCTTTTTATTGTTGATGATTTCCTTTGCTGTGCAAAAACTTTTTACTATGATGAAGTCCCATTTGTTTATTTTTTCTTTTGTTTCCCTTACCTGGGGAGATATATCTGGTAAAATAATGCTGTGAGCAATGTCCAAGATTTTACTGCCTGTTTTCTTCTAGGATTTTTATGGTTTTTGATGTAATATTTGTCCTTAATCCATTTTTAATTTATTCTTTGTATGGTGTAAGAAGGTGGTCTAGTTTCATTTTTCTGTACATATCTGTCCAATTTTCCCAACACCATTTATTGAATAAACTGTCTTTAGCCCATTGCATGTGCTTGCTTCCTCTACTGAATATTAATTTGACTATAAAGATGTGGATTTATTTCTGGACTCTGTTATGTTCTATTGATCTATGTGTCTGTTTTATGTCTCTAGCATGCAGTTTTGATTGCTATAGCCTTATAATATTATTTGATATTATGTAATAATTCCTCCAACTTTGTTCTTCTTTCTTAGTAGTGTGGCTGCTTTGTGGGGCCTTTTGGTTTCATATAAATTTTTGAAATATTTGTTCTAATTCTGTGAAATATGACATTGGGAACAGCGATAGGAATTTCATTGTATCTATTACTTGAATAGATTACTTTGGGTAGCATGGACATTTTATTTTTTTGTACAAAATATTTACTAAAGTTGATAACATTTAAATTAAGTAAAGAGATTTAAAAATTGTTATTTGAGTTTTTCATATTCTTCACTTACCAACTGTGTTTTCGCTTATGATTTGAAATAATTCTTGTTACACTTTAGGAGAGCAAACCTTATAAAAACTGATACAAAAAGTAATTTCAATGTTGAGACTCTCTACTTAATTTAATTGTAATGTTTGCTGACTATATATTCAAATTATGTAAAACTGATTACAATTATGTTTAATTTCTTATCTTTTGGATCAGTATATTTCAATAGAACTTACTGCCACAATGAAAATATTTTCTACCTTCCATTCCACATAGTACCTGCCAGCAACATGTGGCTCTTAAGCCATTCAAATGTGAGTGTTGTGAATAAGAACTACGTTTTTTTGTTTTTATTGTTGTTCAATTACAGATGTCCCAATTTTTCCCCTGTTTCTCTCCTCTGCCCCGCCCAGCCCTTCTGTCCCACAGTCAATCCCCACCCCATTGTCCACATCCATGGGTCAGTCCTTTATACATGTTCCTTGACTTGGCCCTTACCCTTCTTTCCCCCATAACCCCCTTCACCCTCCCCTCTGGTTACTGTTAGTTTGTTCTTTATTTCCATGTCTCTGATTCTATTTTGCTCTTTTTTTGTTTTGTTTTGTTTTGTTGATTAAGTTACACAAGTGAGATCATATGGTATTTGTCTTTCACTGACTGGCTTATTTCACTTAGCATAATGCTCTCCAGTTCCATCCATGCTGTCAGGAATGGTAGGAGCTCCTTCTTTCCTTCTGCTGCAAAACATTCCATTGTGTAATTGTACCACAGTTTTTACCATTGGGTACTTAGGCTGTTTCCAGCACTGGGCTATTGTAAACAACGCTGCTATAAACATTGAGGTGCATAGATTCTTTTGAGTTGGCGTTTCAGCATTCTGAGGGTATAATCCCAGCAATAGAATCACTGGATCAAAAGGCAAATCCTTTTTAAGTTTTTTGAGGAAAATCCATACAGTTTTCCACAGTGGCTGCACCAGTCTGCATTCCCACCAACAGTGTACTATGGTTCCCTTTTCTCTACAACCTTGACAGAACTTGGTTTTTGTTGATTTGTTTCTTATAGCCACTCTGACCAGTGTGAAGTGGTATCTCATTGTGATTTTAATTTGCATCTCTCTAGTGGCTAGTGATGTTTAGCATTTTTTCATGTAACTTTGGGCCCTCTGTATGTCCTCCTTAGAGAAGTGTCTGTTCAGGCCCTTTGCCCATTTTTTAATTGGATTGTTTGTCTTCTTGGTGTAGAGTCATGTGAGTTCTTTATACATTTTGGAGATCAAACCCTTGTCTGAGGTAGCATTGGCAAACACATTTTCCCATATGATTAGTTCCCCTTTCATTTTGCTGATGCTTTCTTTAGCTGTGAAGAAGCTTTTTATTTTGATGAAATCCCATTTGTTTATTCTTTCCTTTATATCCCTTACCCTAGGGGACACATCAGTGAAAATATTGCTGCATGGGATATGTGAAATTTCCCTGCCTATGTTTTTCTCTAGGACTTTTATGGTGTCACGACTTATATTTAAGTTTTTATCCATCTTGATTTTATTTTGGTGTATGGTGTAAGTTGGTGGTCTATTCATTTATTTATTTTTTTGCATGTATCTATCCTGATCTCCCAGCATCATTTGTTGAAGAGGCTATTTTTACTCCATTTTATGCAACTGCCCCCTTTGTCAAATATTAATTGACCATAGAGACATAGGTTTATTTCTGGGCCCTCTATTCTGTTCATTTGATTTGTGTCTGTACTTATGCTAGTACCAGACTGTTCTGATTATAATGGCCTTGTAATATAGTTTGATTTCAGTTATTGTGATTCCTCCAACTTTGTTCTTCTTTCTCAAAATTGATGCAGCTATTTGGGATCACTTATGGTTCCATACAAATTTTTGAAATATTTGTTCTATATCTGTGAAATATGCCATTGGTATTTTAATAGGAATTGTGTTATGTTTTGAGTAGTATGGACATTTTAATGATGTTAATTCTTCCAATTCATGAACATCATATATGCTTCCATTTATTTGTTTCTTTCTTAATTTCTTTCTTCAGTGTTGTGTAGTTTTCTGAGTACAGCTCTTTTACCTCTTTGGTTAAGTTTATTCCTAGGTACTTTATTTTTCTTGTTGCTATAGTAAATAGTGTTTTTTTCTAATTTCTGTTTCTGATATTTCATTGTTGTTGTACAAAAAATGCCTTTGATTTCTGAATATTGACTTTGTATCCTACTGTTTTTTCAAACTCACTTATTAGGTCGAGTAGTTTTTTGGTGGAGTCTATAGGGTTGTCTATGTACACTATTATGTCATCTGTAAATAATAACAGTTTTACTTCCTCCCTTCCAGTTTGAATGCCTTTTTTTTTTTCTTGTCTGATCATCATGGCTAGAACTTCCAATATTATGTTGAGTAGAAGTGATAATAGCAGACATCCTTGTCTTGTTTCTAATCTTAGGGGGAAAACTTAATTTTTGCCCATTGAGTATGATATTGGCTGTAGGTTTCTCATATATGGCCTTTATTATGTTGAGGTATGGGTAGATGGACATTTTAATGATGTTAATTCTTCCTATCAATAAATACTGTATGTGCTTCCACTTATTTGTATCTTCTTCATTTTCTTCCATCAGTGCCTTATAATTTTCTGAGTACAGGTCACTCACATGCTAGAATTACAGGGCATTCTTGCAAAAGCAGTTACACATACAAACAATCAAAAGGTATCCAGGGGCACTGGATAGGAGAAAGAGCTGACCACAAAGAACCTTGTGCTTTTGCATACATGATGGAAATGTTCTATTATCTTGATTCTGGTAGTAGTTACATAAACATACACATTTGACCAAGTTCTTAGAACTATACACACCCACACAATGTGTGGATCTTACTGTTTGTAAGTTATGCATTTAGAAAATTTAAAAAAGGAAAGTAATAAATAATACCAGAACATCATGCACACTCATTATGCAGTCAGCTCCCCATAGGCAGTTTAATTGCTTCTTCCCTAAGAAGATGGGATGAGGAACTGTGGATGTTCTCATGGGGCACATTCCCGGAGAGCCCCATAGCTCTATAATTTATTCCTGGCTCCCTTGCATTGTCCTCTGAAATACCGACCATGTTCCACATGATTTCATTTTAGAGGGAATGGGCTACATGCTGGATTCTTTGATCACCATACATTAATCTGAATGGTAATAGTCATCATTAAACATAGCCTTTCTGTCTACTGAAAGGAAACCTGCAGCCATGGCCAAGAAAATCACCTGAAGATAAAATTATATATTGAGTGACTTTAAAATTGTACACATTTACTCAGTTGTTTTATACACTTTCCCTTAATTGCTCTTTGTAGACACAATCCCATAAATTATGCAGGAGGAGTAATTTTATTATGTTTATTTTACAGATAAGGAGAAGATACTCCTCTAAGTTCACAGCAAGAATTCATGGTGGATTCGAGACTTGAGCCCAGGGTTGTGGGTCCTTGTTAGTGTTTTTTTTTTTTTTTTCTCTATCATTCTCTGTCTCAGAGAACTTGGGACCCTTTGATCACTCCTAAAATACAGCTTGCTTACTCTTATTTATGCATTATTTTAAGGCTAAATTTCTAGATTCACACTCACTATTCAGGGATTGACTGTCCTTCCTCTTCAAAGAGCCAGGTAAGCTAACTTCCACATACACTATTAATGAAGCTATATACTACGAGTTGTTAGAGCACAAAAACAAATGTTTTGAACTTTCAAAAAATAGTGAGTTGAGGCTGGAGTATAAATGTCAAAATTTTCATTAGTGAGTTTAATGATACTTATGAAATTTCCTGCTGCTTCCCTGAAGAAGATGAATTAAAAACAAAATAAATGATTGGATAGAGTTGTAAATTCATCTTGTGCACTATTAATTTGTCTCCTACTGGAGGTTAAACAAAAGCATAAGTGTGAAGTGACCATTCATTAAACTACAAAGGAAAATAAATGAATTAACAAGAATCAACTGTAGTTCAACCTTTTCCCCATGCTTTAATTTTTATTATTACCGGCACTTTAAAATAAGCTCAGAGCAGGGCAGCTAACTGCACACAGAATTTGATTGGGTTGAAACTGGTTTTCAGCCTTGAGTCTTGAATCTTCTTCATGCTATTTGTATAACTGTAGAATATCACTTAACCTTTCAGATTCTTAATTTTAATGGCAAAATAAAAATAATAATAATACCTGTTGTATACACACATTTATATGTAAAGCTCTTAATGTTAGATCAGGATAATTTGAAGTACATATTATTAATGAAATAATGCACATGGTATTTATACATTTTAATTTCACGGCAATTTTCTTTTTGCTGGCTACTGTTTTTCTTTATTTCTCACTGTGATAGGACATCTCATGATTCCCAAACAGCACTGATGGAGAACAGGACGGAAGTAACACACTTCATCCTCCTTGGACTAACGAATGCCCCAGAGCTGCAGGCCCCCCTCTTTATCATGTTCACTCTCATCTATCTCATCACTGTGGTTGGGAACCTGGGAATGATCGTGTTGATTCTCTTAGACTCTCGTCTCCACGCTCCCATGTACTTTTTCCTCAGTAACCTGTCTCTGGTGGACTTTGCTTACTCCTCGGCTATCACTCCCAAAGTCATGGCTGGATTTCTTCTAGGAGACAAGGTCATCTCCTATAATGCATGTGCAGCTCAGATGTTCTTTTTTGTAGCTTTTGCCACTGTGGAAAATTACCTCTTGGCATCCATGGCCTATGACCGCTGTGCAGCGGTATGTAAACCCCTACATTACACCACCACCATGACGACAAGTGTGTGTGCACATCTGGTCATAGGCTCCTATGTCTGTGGGTTCCTGAATGCTTCTTTCCATGTTGGAAACATATTCAGCCTTTTCTTTTGTAAGTCTAATATGGTTCATCACTTTTTCTGCGATGTTCCAGCTGTCATGGCTCTCTCTTGCTCAGATACACACATGAGTGAGGTGTTTCTTGTTTTTCTCTCAAGCTTTAATGTTTTCTTTGCTCTCCTGGTTATATTAATTTCCTACCTATTCATATTAGTCACCGTTTTGAAGATGCACTCAGCTCAGGGGCACCAGAAGGCTTTGTCCACTTGTGCATCTCACCTCACTACAGTTTCCATATTCTATGGAACAGTCATCTTTATGTACTTACAGCCCAGCTCCAATCATTCCATGGACACAGACAAGATGGCTTCTGTGTTCTATTCTATGGTTATCCCCATGCTGAACCCAGCGGTCTACAGCCTGAGGAACAAGGAGGTCAAGAGCGCATTTAAGAAGGTGGTTGAGAAGGCGCATTTTTCTAGAGGGTTTGGATTTTGACCTTGTGGTAGACACAATAACATTGTTTAATGTCTCTCAGACTTTTCCCATCAATAATTTACTTTTTAAGCCCCATTGTCTTTAATTCCTGAGATGGCATCCTTATCTTTTCAAAAGTTTTTGTCTAGTAAAAGGAAAACATATTCAGAAATATAATATCTGAATGGGGATGGTTAAGGGAAAGCATTAGAAATTTTGGGACCTGCTTGTCAGATGTTACCAATGATATTTGATTTGTTTACTTGTTCCACTTACATTTTCTCTACCACATGCCAATGCAAACATACATGTGAAACAGGGGCACAAATGAGCTGATGAACAAAGGCACGTATTTGTGCTCCATGTGGGCACTCACATCGGAGTAGGAAATTTGTCAGAGGTTAACAGAGTGTTGCTTGTTTTTAATTAAAAAACTGAAGAAGTCAATTAAAATATTAAACATAAAGTTTTGTCCAATCATAATTTTTCTTTTGTTGAATAACTGTTCTGATATTCTGAATAGGAGAAAAGAATCATGTACTTTTAAATAAAAGTATGTACTCTTTTGGCATATTTTGTTGAGAAACAAAATATCACATCCTAAATGAATTAACGTTTCTGTCTTGATTGAGTCATTTTGTAGAATCATGTTCACATTACAGTTTACAAAAGGATAAAACAACCACCCAAATTTCTTAGCTTACCTCAGGGCTCTTTCTTGGTTTTGTACATGCTATAGGTTTGAATAAATGTGTAATGAATTGAATCCATTATCATAATATCATACAGAGTATTTTCACTGCCCTAAAAATTCTCTATGCTCTGTCTGGTCAGCTCTTGCTCCCCAAATCCCTGGTAACTATTGACCTTTTCTGCCATGTCTATAGTTTTAACTTTACCAGAATGTCATATAGTTGGAATCATACAGTATGTAGGCTTTTAAGATTGGTTTTTCTTGCATAGTAATATGCATTTCAAGTTCCTCCATGTGTTTTCATGGCCTGATAGATCATTTCTTTTTAGCACTAAATAATTGTACCACAGTTTATTTATCCATTGATCCAATGAAGAATATCTTGGTTGCCTCCAGTTTGGGAGATTATGAAGAAAGGTGCTGTAAATGTTCATGTTCAGGTTTTTGTATGGATGTAAGTTTCAACTCATTTGGGAAAATACCAAGGTGGATGATTGCTGGATTGTATAAGAGTATGGCTAGTTTTTAAAGAAAACTCCAACTGTGTTCCAATGTGGTGGTTCCATTTTGCATTCCCACAGATAATGAATAAAAATTCCTTTTGCTACACACCCTCACCAGTGTATGGTATTGTCAGTGTTCTGAATTTTGGACATTTTTAATAGGTATATAGTGATATCTCATTGTTGTTTTAATTTGCATTCCCCTTGATGTGGGTCAGCTTTTTAAATTCTTGTGTTCTGTGTATTTTCTTTGGTGAGGTATCTGTTAAAGTCTTGGGCCTGTTTTATATCAAGTTGTTTGTTTTTTATTGTTAAGTTTTAAGAGTTCTTTGTGTATTTAAGATGACAGTCCATTATCAGATATGTCATTTGCAAATATTTTCTCCAAGTTTGTGGCTTGTTTTTCCATTCACTTGACGGTGTTTTTCTACAGAGAACTTTTTAATATTAATGAAGTCTAACTTATTAATTATTTCTTTCATGCATCATGCCTTCAGTGTTGTATCTACAAAGTCATCACCATACCAAAGATCATCTAGGCTTTTTTCTTTTTTTTTCTGAGTTTTATAGTTTTATAATTTACATTTAGGTCGATAATACATTTTAAGTTAGTTTTTATGAAGGATGTGAGGTTCGTGTCTAGATAACTCTTTTGTTTGCATGTGGACGTCCAATTGTTCCAGTATCATTTGTTGAAAAGAAGTGGTGCTAACTTATTGCCTTTGCTCCTTAATCAAACTTCAGCTGACCATTCTTATATAGGTCTATTTTTGAGCTCTCTGTTCTATTCCACTGATCTATGTCCATATTCTTTCATCAATACCACATTGTCTTGATTATGTAGCTTTATAGTAAGTGTCGAAGTTCAGTAGTATCAGGCTAGCATTTCTTTATTGTGATTTCTATCTCTTTGCTTACATTGCCCATCTGTCCTTGCATGCTGTCTACTTTATCAGTTAGAACCCTTAGCATATTAATCACAGTTATTTTAAATTACTGGTCTAAATAATTCTAATGTCCTTATCAGGTGTATTTCAGATGTCTCTTCAAATTTTGTTTCTTCTTTTTGGCATACCCTGTAATTTTTTTTCTTAATAGATAGATATGATGTACCAGGTAAAAGAAACTCCTGTAAATAGTCCTCAAGTAATACGGTGTATGGTGTGGGGGAGAGGAAACAGTATATAATCTTGAAATCAGGTATCAGCGTTTTAGTGAGCCTGAGCTTCTGTACAGGGAATTTAACAAGTGTTTCTCCATTTTTCTCCTCCTGCTTTAGGTGGGAGAGATGGTTGGAGCTGAGGAATAGGAGAAATGATTTGTAATATCTATGTAATAGAACACTGTCCTGCAATAAAAAATATTTCACTATGAAACAGGTAACAATGTGGATGGACCTCAAATCTAAGTGAAAGACAGACTCACAGTATTTACCCTAGGATTACAGTTAAGGACATTCTTACAAATGCAAAATTAGTTGGACAAAGCTGTTCATTAGTTGCTAGTGGCAGTGGATGGGAGGAAAGTTTTAGCAAAGAAGATCATAGGAATTTGTTTAAGTAAGTAATAGTGGTTTCTTGAATACCAATTGGACAAAATTCTTAGAACTATACATGAAATTTTGAATATAACAGTATATAAATTATACATTAATTATAAACTGACCCCCCAAAAACATAAGAAAAGACAATAGAAAACCACATGTGTAAAAAACAATGAAAATAGCCAGCATATCTCCAGGGGCAGTTTAATTGCTTCTCTCCTAGGAAAGTGGGAAGAGGGGCTATGGATGCTCTCACAGGGGAAATACCCAGAGTGCTCCATCTCTCTATAATTCCACATCCCCACGCACTGGCTTTGGAAATCCCAACATGACTCAACATGACGTCTTTTCAGATGCACCATCCACACACGCTGAACCTATTTGGTGATCATTTATTCATCTGAATAGTAACACCTGTTAATATACCTTAACCTAGGCATAAGGTAAGAGGCCTTAACCTAGGATTGGGTATGAGCCTGTGACCATAGTCAGGAAAAGCACCATAAGATAAAAATTACATGGGTTGACTTTAAGAATCTCTTATTGAGATGTTTACAGGTTTTCTCTTACTTGTTATTTACAGACACAGTTCTGTGAATTTGGAGACAGAGGTAATATTATTGTGTTTATTTTACAACAAGGAGGTAAGTAACTCTGCTAAGGACTGAGGGAGAGTGCATGGTAGGCTTCCTGCTTTAGCGATTTGGGAACCCTATGACCACTAGGTGAGAGACAGTAACTCTAACCGTATTCATGCATATTCTACAGCTGATATCCTGATTTCAGACTTGCTATTCAGAATTGACTGTTTTTTCTCTCCCAGCAGACAGGTAAGCATCTATATTCCATGAACATTTTTAGCAAGAAGTGTTATTCATGCAAGTGGGAGAGCTATACTTTGAGTTATTTGAAAGGAAAAAGAGATATTTCCAGTGTTTTTCTAAAATACTAAGATGAGACTGGAGTATAAACGTCAAAATTTCCATCAGTATGGAGTTTACTGAGACTTATGAAACATCTTTCTGTTTTCCTAAGGATATAAACCAAAAAAATAACATAGATGATTCTGTGATTGATCTAGTGATAATTTCATCTTGTTCACCAAATGTTGACCCTCTCATTAGAGTTAAAAAAGAAAGAATGATATACTTTAAAATGTAAAATATAATTGAAAAATAAAATTTAAAATATAAAATAAAATAAAATAAGAAAAGACTAACAAATAAGCAAAGCAAAAGAGTGAAATGATTTTTAAACTAAAAAAGTGCCTAGTATGAATTAACAAGACTCAAACTACATATAAACTTTTCCCTGTAATCTCATGCTTCTTATTACTAGCTCATCTATGTAAGTACACAGTGAATGGCTACAAACATAGCCTTTTGATTAAATAAAAGTTGGATTTAATTCTTGAATCTTGCCTCTTTGTTGTACAAGATGTGTAATTTTACAGCATTCTATAACTTCCCAAACCCTCCATTTCCTTACTGGTAAAGTAGGAATAATAATTCTGCCTACCTTACACACACACACACACACACACACACATTTATAAAGCCTTATTCATCATAGAACATACTATATGATAAAAGTGGTCATGTGTGTTAAGGTTGGCAAACATAATGTCATCATGCAATAGGCTTGAAAAGTGAAGTTGCAAAAGTTTTAGGAGGGGGCAGAAAATAGTAAAGGAGGTTATAGATAGATGATAGATAGATAGATAGATAGATAGGAGTCTTGACCGTGGATGGTAAATGCACAATGCAATATGCAGATGATGAATTATAGAACAGTACACTTGAAACCTATATAATTTCATTAACTAGTGTCACCCCAATAAATTTAATAAAATTTTTGAAAAGAAGATTTTTAAAAAATTTTACGACAAAGGTGTTAGTAGTTAGCAGAAGGTGGATAAATTTCCAATTGAAATAAAGAAGATTTCAAATACTGTTCCTATACAGAACAGACTGAAATAAAATATTTTACAACACAGTGCTTGCCACTGAAATAGATTTATAGGCTAAACATAGCCCATAAACAAGGAAACTTCAACCCTGAATTCTGTGATTCTGCTATGAGATGAGAGTAATGGGAAAAACAATGAGTTTAAGGAAAAGGGACTATTTCAAGCTCAAACATGGATTTCAAGGAAGAATTAAGCAAAGTAACGGCTCATATAGAATTGCTGGAGCAGACAGTCCTATGGGTGAAGCAAGAAATTGGAGAAACTGGAGACACAGAAAATCTCAGTGGCACCAGGGTGTGAGAAAAGGCCAACTGAGGAGGAAGGCTTTCAGACTTTAAACCCCTTGCACACTCGAAAACCTGCAGGTCGCCATCCATTTTTCCTAAACCAACATAAAGACGCTCATACCATCCTAACAGTAATATTATAGCTAGCACTCATCAGACTGTGTCAAACCCAAAGTTTTATTGTTTTAATATACTACCTTACTTAATTCTCACAATAACACTATAAATAAAGTAGGTCTTATTACTGTCTTAGTTTTGCAGATGAGTATATAAGGTTCAGGTAGGTTAGGTTAGGATTAATGATTCCTAGGTAGCAAATAGTAGGGCTAATATATACATCTCAGCCCAGAGTCCAAGCTCTGTACCAGATGCTTTGCCTTCTCTTCAGAATTGCATCTCTTGGTTGTGTATGTTCCTACCCTATAAATCTCTCACTTATGACACTATGAACCCCCAAGCACTGAGTTTAAACCAAGGGAGATGAGGGGTAACTGTACATTGAGTAGAATTCAATTTGATTTAAATAAAATTAAGACCATCAGACTTAGGAACCACTCAGTGTGAATTCAAGGTCCGGCTTGGATTCAAAGCATGGCCTGTCAATTAATACAGGTTTGGATATAAAAAATTACTCAGATTCTTGTGCATCCTAATTTAAATGGATGTAATAACAAATAAACATAATATTCTTAAGAAGACATAATGTATCTATTTTGAAAGAATCTTGAGTTGTTTCTGACAGGTGAGCAGCATTGCAAACATATGCTTTCACTAGGCTTTGGAAAAGTTGATTCACAAGTACATTCGCTCTGGATAAGCCATTTATCGAGTTATTTAATTTTCTCTATCTCAATTTATAAAATTGTGAACTTGAAAATTAGGGCAATTTTCCATAAAGATCCTTCAGATTCAACAACATGTAAACTTATATGCAATTAATGCACTAAGTTTTGTCATGAAGCCCACATTTTATCTGGAGAATCTTGAAATACAAGTTATTGCTATAATGAGATAATACATGTTGCATGTACACTTCTCGACCTAAGTGTCTGTCACTGTTTAATTGTTCTCCTAGCCGCTGAGCATTTTGTGATTCTCCACATTGATGGAGAACACTACGGAAGTGACTGAGTTCATCCTCCTTGGACTAACCAATGACCCAGAGCTGCAGGTCCCCTTCTTTATCATGTTCACTGTCATCTACCTCATCGCATTGATTGGGAACTTGGGAATTATGGTGTTGATTCTCTTGGACTCTCGTCTCCACACTCCCATGTACTTTTTCCTCAGTAACCTATCTCTGGCAGATTTGTGTTACTCTTCAGCTGTCACTCCTACAGTCATGGCTGGGTTTCTTCTAGGAGACAAGGCAATCTCCTACAATGCATGTGCTGCTCAGATGTTCTTTTTCGTAGCCTTTGCCACTGTGGAAAATTACCTGTTGGCCTTCATGGCCTATGACCGCTATGTAGCAGTGTGCAAACCCCTGCATTACACCACCACCATGACAACAGGTGTGTGTGCGAGTCTGGCCATGGGTTCCTATGTCTGTGGGTTCCTGAATGCCTCCATTCATATTGGGGACACATTCAGCCTCTATTTCTGTGAGTCCAATGTGATCCATCACTTTTTCTGTGATGTTCCAGCAGTCATGGTTCTCTCTTGCTCTGATAGACATGTTAGTGAGCTGGTTCTTCTTTATATAGCGAGCTTCAACATCTCTGTTGCACTTCTGGTTATCTTGATTTCCTACATGTTCATATTTATCACCATCCTAAAGATGCACTCATCTTCAGGGTATCAGAAGGCTCTGTCCACCTGTGCCTCCCACTTCACTGCAGTCTCCATCTTTTATGGGACTGCCACCTTCATGTACTTACAGCCCAGCTCCAGCCATTCCATGGACACAGACAAAATCGCATCCGTGTTCTACACTATGGTTATCCCCATGGTGAACCCCTTGGTGTATAGCTTGAGGAACAAGGAGGTCAAGAGGGCACTCATGAAGCTTTTTTTTAAAGGCAAAACTGTCTTTAGGATGATGATTTGAACATTGTACAATGTATAGTAACCTAGTTTTATTAAGGCCACGGTAAAATTTAGGCATCAAAGTAATATCCTTGCCCATTCCAATGTATGTATCCTGCCTTAAAATAGCAAACATTATGCCCAGAAATTTTCCTGAAGGGCTAAGAAGTCTTGGGGCTCACTTATCAAAAACCTTGTTATGGATATTTTGGTTTATTCACTTATTCTACATGCATTTTTTTCTACCACATCAATGCAAATGCACGGAAAATAGGGCCACAAAGAAAACCAGGAGCAAAGTGCATGCATGTGCCCCAGGAAGTTACCTACCTATTTGAAAAGAAACCAGTAATGTTGTACACTTTGTTTCTGGAAATGCTTTGAAATGGTTAATGCTGATATTTCATGTCTACTTTTGTTGATTTAAATGATCTTTTATTACTTCCCCATTCTTTTACCCTACTTCATTCACACTGATTTTCTTCCATTTTTCAATCTGACAACACCAAACATTTTCTTGCCTCAGGGCATTTGTACTTACTCTTCCCTGTGTGGAATGTTCCCTTATTCCATCCAGGTTGGTGTTTAAATGTTACTCTATTATAGATTTCTTTCTTGACCACCTTTGTAAAATAGTCACTGTTTATTTCCATGCACAATACCCTTTCACTCTGAGTTATTCTTTTTAAAAAATTCTCACCCAAGGATTTGTTTTCATTAATATTAGAGGGAGAAGATGGAAATAGAGAGAAACACTCTGTCTGAGGATTGAACCTGCAACCTAAGTGTGTGCCCTGACAGGAACATGAACCTGCAGGTTTTTGGTATGAGGGATGACACTCCAACCTACTGAGCCACCTGACCATGGCACTCTGGGTTGTTCTTCATGGTCCTCATGAGTCATCACCTATTGGATGGTTGCTTGTCCCCTGTATTATCTCCCTTCCCCAACTAGAACTTATACTCTATGAAAGCGGTGGCTTTATCTGTTTTGTTTACAACACAACCCACAGTTCCTAATGACTGTCTGTTTCATACTTAGTTTTCAATGACTATTTCTTAAATGAATAAAAGTATTGAGCTTTGTGTCCAGCTGTATCAGTATGTTGAATTTTTTAACTATTGGTGATTGTAGTGTATCATCCATAACATACGCTTTCTAGACAGATGTGGATTACATTTTAAGAAGCACACCTCATTTTCTACTTCCCTGTGAATTCTCACTCATTGTGTCACCCCAATGTTTGGACACAAAGATTTCTTGGATCTCAAAAGCAAATGAATCATCTGCAACAATTTTATAGTTTTACTTAGAAATGATGTCTCATAAAGTGGCGACTGAAATGCCAAATAA
>PVKU01009711.1:0-59053 GCA_004027475.1 Anoura caudifer
GCCCCACGGACCTGGTCTCCTGGGGCTGCCGCCCACTCCCCGTCTCCCCACTGTACTGCGGGTTCTGCTTCATCCCTACTGGCCCCACGGATGGGCCCTCCCCTCCCCGCCTCCAGCCCCCTCTGTCCCTGGCCCAGGCTGCTGACACCCAGGTCTTTTCCTACAGGCCCCCAGACCCCAAAGGCGGTGCCCTTGTCTGCCCCCCACTCTGTGGAATGGACCGATCAGGGTACCCTCCTTCCACTCCTTCCTTCCCCACATCTGGGCCGGGATGGGAGTGCTGAGGGGGACCCCCAGGTAGCTGCACAGGGACCTCATTTTCTCTTGGTCTGTGCTTCAGTTTGATTTGTTTCCCTTTGACTCAAACTGGCCTCAGCCAGCCCCTCCCCTGCTCAGTCACTGAGGCCTCAGAAACAATGAGGTTCTGGTCAGCATCCAGGAGTCCTAAAACCAAAGCTTCAGGCCTGTTGGCCACAGAAAGAGCTCTGGTCAAACCTAAGATAACATCTGGGCCTGTGTTGTGTTTCGGCTCCAGACAGCCACCCTGCCCCCCGACCCCGAATCCTCCCGGAATCAGACGCAGCTACGCCAGGGCTGACATCAGCTTTGAGGGGTGGGGAGCGAGGCCTGGCCTCCTGGGATCTGTCTCCTTAAGACGCCCGCACTTCCTTGGCTGCAAGCTGCTGTCTGTGTGTTACTGGGCTTTGACGTGCGGCCGCACACGGTCCCCTGCTGGGGCCCCTCCCTACAGACTATGGGGCTCCCCTGTTCACGGATGTGGCTTTCAAGGTCAATTCCAGCAATATAAGGGTATGTTCCCACTGCGGCCCTACACTCGGGGCTGAAATGGCTGTCCAGCGTCCCCCCAACACACCCACCCCACCGCAGGAAGGGAGTGCGGGCAGGCCCTTCCCAAGCCCCTGCTCACTGGTAAGAAGGGGCGGGCAGTGCTGTGGGGCTGGACCCACTGGCAACTGGACACAGAGCGGGGAGGACAGGCCTGTCAGGCGCCAGGAGCTGGGGGAAGCCGCGGGTGCCCACCCCCACTCCCCAGACGAATCACTCCGCAGCGGCTTCTGAAGGCAGCTTTATATCAAACTGTAAGAACCCAGATCCTGTCCTCAGTATACATCTACAAAAGCAGTATTATCAAAAATAATATTAATGACATCAAACACGCTAACTCTACACATGTACAAAGGCTTCTGTGCACCACTGACACGGGCCAGGTCCTGGCCAAGTACCTGGAAAGGGGGCCGGCCAACCCCGGCAGCCCCTGAGTCTGAGCCGCCCGATGTGGAGAGGGTCCATGGGGTGGGCGGAGGCCGGGAGGGCAGCTGACCGGTCTTCCAGGGGTAGGACAAAGTGTCCCAGGGCAGGGGACAGACGGAGGCTGCGGTGAGCAAATCCACGGTTCCCGCGGATGCCACGTCCTCCTCCCTGGCACCTGCGACTTTGTCAGGCTCCACACGAAGGGCGTGGAGGCTGCAGGTAAAGATTGCTAACCCGCTGCTGTGACCGACAGGGAGGGTCCTGGGCCGCCGGGGTGGGCCGAGGGGCGAGACAAGGGCTCTTAACCTGGACGAGGGAGGCAGGGGGCAAGGCTCTGGAATGGGAGGGGCCGTGAGCCAAGAATTGGGGGGGGGCTCTCATGGCTGCAAGAGGCCAGGGAGCCCTCCCCTGGAGCCTCGGGAGGGGACAGCCCACCCACCCCCGGACTTGAGCCACAGAGCCACACCCGGCCTCAGAACTGAAAGTCTTGCTTTAAGCTGCTACCTTTGTGGAAATTTGTTTCAGCAGCAGGAGGAAACTAACACAAGGAAAGGGGTCAGAGGTCAAGTTTGCCCCACCTTGGGCCTGCCTGGGGGGCAGGCTGAGACCTAGAAGACCCTGGAGGTCTCGTCCTGGGCCCCCCTCAGGGGGTGCTTGTGGGCAATGGGAGAGGCCAGGGTCTGAGCTGCAGGGGTCCCCGTGCAATCCGGAGGGTGGCTTTGGTGCTGGGGGGGACCCCAGCATTCTGGGGGACTCCCCTTTCCCGGGCCCAGATCGGAGCTCCTCTTCCCCTTCTTCCCCTTCCAGCTGCCTTCCGTCCCCCCGACTTGGACTGGCCGAGCTGGCTCATCGGAGCCCTGGCGAAGGGGGCAAGGTAGGCGGGCAGGGCCCCGGCCCCGGCACTCAGACGGGGCCAAAAGGAGAGCAGCTCCGAGGCGGACTGGGAAGGGCCCCACTGGCAGGAGGAGACCTGGGGTCTCTGAGGCCCGGCCTCTCTCCTGCCGTTGGCACGCACACGAGCAACTGTCCCTTCTTAGGTGCGGCCTCTTTGGCTCCTCACAGTGGAGGCTCCTGCCCCGCAGGACGGGTGACAAACCGAGGCCTGTCCAGTTCCAGCAGCCCAGGGGCCTGCACCTTGGCCAGGGCTGAGCAGAAGCAGCGGCAGAAGGCAGGAGGCCTGTGAGGGGCCGTGAAGCTGGTGCTGGTCTGCACTGCCCCCAAGTGGGGTGGCTGCCCCCAAGAGGGGTGTGTTCGACGCTTGCCGAGTGCTCACAGCAGGTCAGGCCGCAGGAAGAGCTAACTAACGTTTATCAGTGCAAACAGGGACTTGAAGGGCCCGCGTGCCCCGGTGCTGACATCCAGGATGCTCCGGATGCTCCTGACCTCGCTGCTGGACAGGTTCCCCTTGATGGCCAGGATGGCACTCAGGTGGCCTTTGCTGGCGAGGAGAACGTTCCGTCAGTCCAGCCTGGGCACCACACCCCTGCTGACACCCCATGCCAGCCCCCCGGACTCCTGGCCTGAGCACGGCGCCCTGCCGCCAGCTCACGCCCACGTGGGGCTGCGCTGGCCTCCCCCTGAGCTCGGCAGCAGCGGCCCCCTGTCTGTCCCTGCAGCGCCAAGCTCCCGCCTGTCACTGGTCCTGGACTGGCTGTTCCTCCACAGGCTCCTCAGATGACTCGCTCCTCTCCCTCCGTGGGTCTCAGCTGAAACGTCACCTGCCCTAGGGCCTTTCCCATCTCTCAACTCAGCACCTGCTGCTGGTGAAATAGTCTTTGCCACCTGGGATTGTGTTTCTGTGCCTGATTACCTCGTTACTGCTACCCTTCCGTGGACGATAGCTCCATGGGGGAGAAGTGAGACCTGCTCTGTCTGGCATTTCGTGGCATCCTGGGAGGCACCTGGGAGGAAGCCTGGCACCTAGCGGACCACTCATGATTATTGACGGGAGATGGGCGGAGGGGTGGGTGAGTGAGTTGATGGGTGAAGGTGGATGATGGGTGGATGATGGATGAGTAGATGCATGGATGGGTGCATGGATGGATGGTGGATGGGTGCATGGATGGATGGTGGATGGATGGATGGTGGATGGATGGATGGATGGTGGATGGTGGATGGATGGATGGATGGTGGATGGATGGATGGTGGGTGGATGGATGGTGGATGGATGGATGGTGGGTAGATGGGGGTGGATGGTGGGTGGATGGGTGGATACACACATACATTGGTGGAGGAGTGGGGGGGTGGATAGATGGATGAACGAATGGAAGGATGAAGGACAAGCAGGTGAATAAATGGACAGATGGATGGACGGGTGCAGGGACAGGTGAGTGGAAGGATGGCTGGATGGGTGGACATGTGGATGGGTGGGTAAGCATGAGGGGGGAACCCCCCCAAAACGGAATTATCTTCTGGAGGGCAGGCCCCTTGTCACACAGGCTTCCCCTGCTAGATAGTGTTCTAGGAACCCATCTGGATCAGTGCACTAGTTGGTGGTGTTGTGAGAGGTTGTGTTTGGCTTCAGTGAATTTTTTTAAAGGTTCTTTCAACGCATTTGCCCATTTCAGGATGGGTGGTTCACTAGTGCACCTGCCCACACCGCGCTGAGTGTTCAAGAGTTTTTGACCAAGGACAGCATGAGCCCCCTGCCTCGCCCTCCCTAGTCATCCAGTCTCACCCCAAGAGACCTTTTTGTTTCCCTGGATGAAAAAATTCCTCACAGGGAAACATTTTGCCGATGTGGAAGAGGTGAAACAAAAAAACGGCAGAATCACTAAAAGGCATCAGAATTGACAAGTGCAAAAACTGTTTTGAGCAGTGGGAAAAAAGTCTCAATAGGTGTATTGCATCAGATGGAGTATTTTGAAGGTGACTGAAGTTTGAACATGTAAGGCTCCACAATGTTTAATAAATGAGTTCCGGTTTTTTGGGGTCCACCCGCGCCTATCGCTGGAGAGCTACATGACCACCCACCTCGGTGCTCAGATGGGGGTGGGAAGGTGGTGTGGGAGGGGAGGGAAGTGGGTGGCTAGGTGGACGAGCGCAGCGGGCCAGCCGGGGGCTGGACTCCGCTGAGCTGTCACTGCAGGCCAAGTCCCACTCGGGCGCCCCCTCCGCGTCACAGGACTCAGCCCAGAGACGCCACTTCCTCGGCTCACAAGTCCCTCAGGCAACCTGGGGCTAAGCCTCCCCCACAGAACAGGGGCCCAGGGCCCAGGTCCACGTCCTCAAGGATTCTAGGCTGACTGGTGGACCCCAGCCCCATCAGCTACTTGCCACGGCCTCTGGCAAGCCCCTGGTCTCTACCACTGCCTGGCTGCTCCCCCTCACACGCGTGTCTGAGGCTCCCCAGGCCTCAGGTGTCCGCCTCGTGGGGCTGCAGAGAGGTCTGAACTAGTGAGCTGTGCTGTAGGACCCCCCTGTGGCAGCCGGCACAGCCGGGACTGAGCTCCAGGCACCTCGACGGTGGACCGCCGCCTTGCCGGGCTGCGCCTGACCATGGTGGGGGCCGGCAGGGCCGTGCTGGCTGCCCAGGTCGTGTGGTGCTGTCCTCACCTGAAGTCAGGGTACAAGGTGGCGTAAGTGGCCACCTCCATCTTGATGGCATTGGGGTCTTGCAGGCGAAGGATCTCGGCGAGCGTGGGCAGGGCTTGGTGCAGCCAGGTCGCCGGGGAGCCCTGCAAACACAGGCCGGGTTGGAGGGCGGCTGCCTCTTCTCCAGGGGCCTGAGAGGCTCAGGCCGGACCTGGCCGAGTTTGGAGAAGCCCGAATGGGTAGGGGCCGCCCATCCCAGGAGGCTGGGGCTTACGTTCTCCGTGCAGAAGCGCTGGATGAAGTCAGCATTGGCCAAGATCTGCCCCGCCAGTTGCCTCTGCTGCTCTGCGGTCCTGAGGGCCAGGCGCCGCTTGCTGAGCTGCACGATGTATTCCTTCACCAGGTGCCGGTGGAGAAGCTCCATGAGCTCCTGTGCAGGCCAACAGGCAGGTCGTGTGAGCCAGGCCCTGACGGGGAGCTCACCGCCTCCCTCGAAGCCTCGAAGCCAGGAGTCCAGGGAGGGGCGGATGGCAGAGTAAAGGAGTGCACACAGGTGTGAACATGTGCGTGTGTCCGTGGGGGTGTGCACACACCTGTGCTAGCACATGTGCTCAGGCTGCAGCCCCTGCCAGGCCCGGCCCGCAGCCCCCAGCCCCTGGCCCCCGGCCCAGGGCCTCCTCACCTCCCGGAAACAGTCCCGCAGCCCCATGAACTCAGGGAGCGCGTCTTCCACTTTGCGCATGATGTTCTCCATGATCTGCTCCGAGGCCGCCCAGCGGGTGTGTGAGAACCTCTTGAACAGGGGCTGGGACAGGAGAGAGGGGGGTGTCGGGCCCCGCCCTGCGGGGGAAGGGTTGTGGGACAGACACACACACACACGCAGACATGCACACGGCCGCTGGGGGCCGGCCCAGGGGTGGGGGCTCTGGGACTGCCAGGGAACCAGGGCAGAGCTCGGCGCACGGGGGGCATCTGTGTACCCTTCTCCAAGGTCAACCAGCTGTGGCTCCTCCGCAGCCAAAACCATCTGCCTGCCCTGAGGTTTTTTCCACCCCCCTCCGCCCCTTCAAATAAATGCATTCCTGCATAAACAAGGCCTGCCCTTTACCGATGCCAGGTCCTTGGGGTCGTGGTCTGGACTTCACCACCAGCAGGCCACCCATGGCCTCCCGCTCTGGTCTCCAGGGACAGGGTGGGCCCCATGGAGGGCAGGCAGGGGACCCCTCCTGTTTTTTTTTCTGGGGACCCCGCCTTGCCCTGTGCTAAAGGAACCAGGGGCTTTCTGTGGGTTTTCCGGCTCCAGCAGGGGCCGTGGGTGGCTGCCAAGGCTCTGAGCATCGCCACCGGCAGTGAGGCCCAGGAAGGGGCTGGGGAAGGAGGGGCTGGGGGTGAGGGAGGCAAATTGGGTGCCAGCATAGGGACTGGGCTGAGTCTAAAGGGTGGGGTCCACTGAAGGTCTTCTGTGCCCTCCCAGCCCTGGGCGGCCCCTTCTGAGGCCAAGCCCCAGGCCAACCTGGTGGGGGCAAGGTCAAGGCCTCCACGGCCTCAACCCTGGGCAGCACCAGCCCCCACAGGCCAGTCTTGGCTTCTGCCCTCCCTCCCACCCCCGTCATGTCCCCAGCACTGGGCCCAGCAGGGGCTACCTGCAGGTCCTCCACCAGGCTCTGGAGCAGCGTGTTGAAGCCGTGACCCTTGAGCTCACTCAGGTAGCCCAGGAGGTCCTGGTGCGTCTGCCAGTTCTGCTCCACGAACCTCCTGGAAGGCCAGGGAGGCAGGGAGGTCACACCAGCCCTGCCCAGCCTACAGCCCACACCCAGAGAGCCAGCTAGCCCTGGGAAAATCTTCATGGACCACTTCTTCACTCTGGAACCCTCCATAGGTCCCCATTCCCTGCGGGAGCAAGTCTAAGTCACCCCACCCATACTCCCCAGTAGGGGCCCACCAGCCTGCTCACCGCCCCCCAAAACACACCCAGGCCACACTCTCCGCTGGCTGGGAGCCTGGCTCAGCCTCCTCACACCTCAGGGTGTTTCCTGGCTGGTGGGCAAAGTCACTGCAGCCACCTCACAGGGCTGCTCGAAGGATCAAGCCACCGGGAAACCCTCAGCCTGAGTGCCTGGCTGGACCCGCCACACCTCAGCGCGCCCCGCTATGCGGGCCCCGCTGCTGTCTCTCCCCACAGGCCTCACTCATTTCAGTTCCACGTCGGTGCTATGCTGCCCCCCTCCACCGCCAAGCTACCCCTTCTCTCCCATGGGCAACGCCCTCCCCTGGCTCCTCCACTCCCACACCCGCTCCCGGCCCTCACCCCCCTCACCGCAAGGACCAGCAGCTGTTGATGTTGGCCATGACCTTGGCCCTGTAATTTCCCAGCTGTCTGCACCTCTCCAGAAATTCGTCAAAGGCTCGCTGGTAGCTGGTGAAACCGGAAGGGGCACTTGCGGGACCACCACCAACACTGGGGTAACAGCAGCCTCCCCTGGGCTTACGGGGCGCTTTCCCCAAAGAGGGACCCCCACAGCCTGGCGCATGCTGGCCCCTAAGCATCATGGGACTGGCTTTGCCCCTGGTGGGGCCAGGCCCTGCAGAGCTCCTGAACAGGGGGCCGGCCCAGCTCTGCCACCCCCTCTACACCTGGGAGACTAGAGGGGCCATGGGTGGATAGGGGAGTCCTCAGAGGTGGGGAGGGAGGCAGCCAAGGGAATTGTGGGGTGGAGACTGGAGGTGCCCCCAGAAGGCAAGGCCAGGGTCTCAGACCCTTGGGAGGCACCCTCTTTGCAGCTGGAGCGCGATCTGCTGGGAGCCTTGCCGAGGAGAGCGGAGACCCTCGGTGCTCAGCCGGGTGGTGCAGGGGGCCAGGACTCCTGCTCGCAATGACAGGCACTCTAGGGGCTGGGAGGGGGCCCTGATCTAGCTTGGATCCCCAGATGGGGCTCAGGGAAGAGGCTGTAGGCCCCCGCGTGTGCATTCCCGTACACACACACACACACACACTCACCTCCTCAGAAACGCAGCAAGCTCCACCCTCAGCAGGCGCTTCATCTGCATGCCCAGGTCAGCCGTGATGCTCTCGGCCTTGGCCTGGCTCTGAGAGATGATCTGCAGGGGAGGGGTGAGCTGAGCAGGGGCCCCCCCACTAGGGCTGGGGGAGGGGCGGGGGACACCAGGGCACAAAGGGGCGGGCTCAGGGGCAGGCCGTGCGTGCGGTGGGCTGTGCTACCTGGATGATGTCGATGGCCAGCTCACTGTGGCAGTGACCGTCCAGCTGCTGGGGGCCCACATCCTGGGCCCAGTGCTGTGACTCCAGGTTCAGGGCTCGGGCCATCAGCTCCTTGGCACTGGTCTGTACGGGGGAGGGGGTCAGGGTAGCAGGAAGCCCATTGCCCTGCCCACACGGAAGTCCCTGTCCAGCTCTCTGCCCATTCCTGTCTGTCCCCAGCCTCCGCTCTGTCCCCTTCCTGCCCCTCCCCATCCCTGGCGCTGCTGCCAGACTCACCACCTCATTGGACAGGAACGTGGCCTCCAGCAGCCGGATCTGCCGGGGTGGCAGCAGGCTCCCCAGCTCGACCCCCTGCAGCTGGCCGGCAAGCTTGGGGCTGTTGATGATGTCGCTGCGGGCAATGGGGGCGGCGTGAGGAGAGTGGCCCCACACAGCCCCCCGCGTAGGCCAGAGCTCTCCTCCTTAGCCTGCCTCTGCGGGCCCTTCAATGTACGGTCTGCCCCCCACTGTCCCCCCATCCCTGCTTCTCCAGCTCAGATGGTGGGTCCTCCATCTGCTCGGTTGGGTCCAGGCCAAAAACCTTGGAATCTTCACGTCTCCTACTTTCTCACCTTCCCATCCACTCAGGCTCCAAATTGTCCCCCCCGCCGATCAGCCCCCAGCCCCCAGCCCCCCGGCCGAGTGCCCAGCCACCTCCGTCTCCCGCCCGGCTCGTTGCCGGAGCCCCCTTCCAGGCCTCCCTGCTTCCACCCTGGTCCTGACAGAAGACAGCTGTCCACCGGGCAGGCAGAGCCTGCTCACCGCCGCTGCCTGAAAAATCTGATCTTCCCCCTCACACGTGAAACCCAACTCCTTGTGGCGGCAGCCACTGGTCTCCACCTCTGTCCCACCTGTCCCCTCACCCCTCTTCCCTGCCAGGCCAGCCCTGCGGCACCAGAGGCTGGGCCAGCGCAAGCAGGAAGGGCTCCATGGAGGCGGAGGCGGCTCCACTCGCCCTTCTGGCTCCTCTGCAGGGTCCTGGCCCCCCAGGGACGGCCCAGCCCTGGCACTTTCTCGGGCCTTTGTGTTCCAGGAGGCTCAGGAGTGGCCCTCTCTCTGCACCTTTCGAAGCCTGGACACCATGTCCCTTTGCTCCCTGCACTTCCGGCCACGCAGGCCTCCACAAGGCCTCCCTGACCTCCCCTCCTCAGGGCTCCAGGCCCAGCTGGCTTGTTTGCTGCTGGGCTGACCCCCTGGGCCCCGGGCTCAAAGCCTCCCCGGCCCTGGGACCAGGTGGCTGACTGGCAGCGGTGTGCGTGCCCAGCATTTCCTGGTGAGTCAGGCAGGGAGGAGCCGGCTCTCGGCTGGCCAGCCTCTCCTGCAGCCCCTGCCTTGGGTCATTTCCCTGTGCCCTGCTAACTCCTCACCCACCACGCCCCCGGGGCCCTTCTTCCGGACCTCACTGGAGGCTGAGCACCACCCGAGCCCACTGGCCACACGGCTGTGTCCCCGAGACCCTCAGACACGGTCACACTGCCTACTCCGCCAGGCTTCCTGCCGGCTTTGCACTTGGGGCTGGACCAGCCCATGAGGATCCCCTGGCTTCTCGCGCTGGGCACGTCCAGGCTCAGTCCCTCTCCACCCAGCTGGCGCTCAGAGACCCACTGAGTCTGGGTAAATCAGGGAGCGCCTGAGGCTGTGCCCACCACCACCAGGTCCCTCGCTGGCACAGCCAAACCCCACCCAAGGGGATGCGGACCCCTCCACCAGCATCCAGCTTGCTGTGGGCAGCCCTGCACAACAGGGATCTTTCCATGGGGCCCCATGGCCCCGCCCAGCCCGGGTCTGGGAGCTGCCTGGGAGGACCCCATAGCCTGCGGATGAACCCAAACACTGACAAGCTCCCCACAGCTCCCACAGTGCCTCCCAGCCCCACTTCAGGCCAGGAAGGGACTCCCTCTGCCCAGAGCACCACCCTCCTCCCCTGCTGACTCCCTTCCTTCCGTTAGCCTGGGAACAGCCCAGGGCAGGGACGCCGCCTGGCTCCAGGCGGAACCCTCCTCCGGGATCCTCCAGGCCGGCTCCCTGGCCTGGCCCGGCGCTAGGTCCCTGCCGGGGGCTCCCACGGTCCCTGCCTCCTCGGCCACAGCCTTCCTGCTCTCAATTGTCCTTGTCCTCCCCACCCCTCACAGTTCACGAATGAGTGAGTGAAGTCCCTGCCATTCCCTGCACCTCCGTGTCCCCAATTGCCCAATGTGGTTGAGGCCCCGGAAACTGGGGAGCCCAAGTGCCAGGCGACCCGGCGAAGGACTCTGCTTGGCTGAACCCGCCCCCCGCCCAGGGCGACAGCGCCTCCTGCCGCCGCGGCCCCTCCCTGCCACTCACTTGGGGTAGAGGTTCTGCACCCAGAGCAGCAGCAGGTACGTGTCGCGCTCCAACAGCTCGAACTGCGCCATGGCCGTCAGCTGGGCCGCGAAGTGCTGGTGGTAGCTCTCGGCGTAGGCCGCCACGACGCCGAACTCGGCGGGGAACAGCGGCTTCAGCCGCTCCACCACGGCCTCCAAGTCCTCCTTCAACGTGCGGCCCATGTGCAGGAAGGCGCGCTCGGCCTCCGAGCGGCCCTCGGTGTCCGCGGCCGGCGGCCGGTCCAGGCGCTCCTGGGCCTCCTGCGCCACGCCGCGCCGCCACAGCTGCAGCCAGCGCCGGGGGCGCGTGGCCGCCAGCGCCGAGGGCCCGGGCCCCGCGGCCTCCGCGCGCCGGTCCTCGCGCTCCTGCTCCGCCAACACGGCCAGCGCCTGGCGCAGCCGCTCGGGCTCCGCCTCCAGCGGCCGGCGCAGCAGGCCGAGCACCTGGTCGCGCAGCAGCACGTACAGCGCCTCCACTTTGCTCTGGCGCCGCACCAGGTCCTCCTCGCTCGCGCTACCCGCCGCCGCCAACGCCCCCAGCTCCCGCTCCAGCATCAGCAGCGGCGCTGCGGCCTCCAGCCGCCCGAGCTCCAGGTCCGCCTTGAGCTCCTCCGCTGCGAGGACCGGACAGCGCGTTAGGGCAGCCAGCCACGGGTAGGGGGCCGGCGGGGACACCTCCGCCCCCATGAGAGCCCGAAGGGTGAAGCGATGTGCCCAGAGAGGCCCGTCGGTGTCCCAGACAGGACGGAAGCCCCGTGCGCCTCCAACCAGCCCCCAAGACGAGGCAGGAGGTGCAGGTGGGAGCCAGGAGAGGAGACGCCTCCACGGTTCTGCCCTCTCTGGGTCCCGGGTCAGTGGGCCAGCTGCTCGGGGAGCCCCAGCCGCGCCAGGCCCTGGCCAGCTCTGACATGGAACCCCAGCCCCAAGGGGGGCCCCAGCCTACCTGTGGGCGGTCGGTCCCTGCGCCTGGGCAGGGACTCCAGCTTGCCCTCTGTCTTGGCAGCGCTGGGCTGGCCCTTCTTCTTCTTCCCTTTGGTGAAGATGCTGAACATGTTGGCCAGGCCTTTTGGCTTCTTCCTCAGAGCCTCTTGCTCGCCCCTCTCTGGGGCTCCCTCAGATTCCTGGGGTGGCACCAGGTACTCAGAAGAAGCCTCTGACATGGAAGAAGGTCATCATCTTCAGTGTCACGCTGGCTCAGGACCGCAGGTGGGCTAGGGGAGGGGGATGAAAGCGTGAGCAGTCACAGCCACAGGCATGGTGGCAGTCCCGTGGGCTTGGTCAGCTGCCACCAGCAGACCCCCAGGGCTCTGGCCTTCAGGCCACGTGGGCACCAACAGCTGGCCCGCTCTCCGGACCCAGCTTCTCTGCGCCCACAGCTCCTCTCCCCTCCAGACCCTCCCAGAATTACCAGAGCAGGGAGGAAGCTGGGGGTGCCAAGCCTCCCAGACAGACAGGCTTTCGCTTCGTTGGGCAGATGATCCTTTGACAGCCCACCCTCCGGGCAGGGGCTGCAGCGCATGAGGACACCCCCAGCCCCCAGAGCAAGGGCTGCGGTCCCATTGCATCGAGTCAGAACAGAGGTCCCAGGAGTCTCACGGCGCCAGGGGCTGGGCTGCAGCAGAGACCGGCGCAGGCACACCCCCCATCTCGCCCGCTCTCCTCTGCTCCTGTCTGGCTGTGGGGCCCCAAAGGGACACTGAGCAGAAACAGGTCTGCTCCTGCTGGGACCATGAGGCAAGCAGACCCTGACCCCCAGCATGGCCCTGGGGCTCAGTCTACGGAAAGCACGGCACCCCTCACACTCCAGCGGGTGGGAGGGGACTTTGGAGAGCCTTTTCCACGCTGCTGGGGACAAGGGCTGCCTGAGGTCACAGAGTGACCGGGACGGGAGCACAGGCTTCCTGGCTCCTACTTCTCCCCGACAGCCCCCGGAAAGGGGAGACACCTCCATCACCACAGCTCCCACTCTCTCTGCCCCTCCTGGGTGCCCAGCCGGTCTCTTCCTCACTCCCAGCCAGGAGGGGGGTGATTTTCCTCATCTTGAGAAACCGGCTCAGGGAGGCTTCCCAGGCCCTGTGATCGACCACTTGAGCTTGGGACTCACCGCCTGCCTCTGTGTCCCCCACCGCCTAGCCAGCTGCTCTCAGACAGGCAGGACCATCTTGTGCCCAGCGTCACCCTCCAAACACCTTGACCATTATCGGAGCAAGGCCAGGTTTGGGGGAGAGGAACAGGGCTGACCCCCAAGGGAGCAGCCAGGGCAGAGCAGCCAGGGCAGAGCTGGGAACAGGGAGCAGACGGGGCCAGGTCTGCCTGGTGACTGGGGTGACCCACAACCACAGTGCCTGCTGTACCACCCAACAGCAGATACACCAGGGCATCACCCCTGCAACCCGGTGACTTTGATTCACTCCTGCAACAGACAGTGCTGATGGGTGACCCAGCATCCGGAAGGAGAAACTGCAGTGTGTGGGGAGAGTGTGCTTGCCCCAGACGCAGAGCAGGCAGGAGGGGGGCTCAGCTCAGGCCGGTCAGACTCTGCAGAGCCCCTGCTGCCTCCCCCAGCCCACCCCCTCATGGGGCAGGGAAGCCTGGGCTGTTCCCACTCCCACTGGCTTTCCTGGGCACCCTGGGCAGGGTCCTAGAGTTGCTGCCCTGCCACTTGGTCTGGCAGTTCCTCTACAGAGCCAGGCAGGGGCACTCTAGGGAGCCCCCAAACCAAGGTCCCTCAACGAGAGGCCAATGGGCGCTTCTGCCTGCCCACCCACTGCCCCCCGCGTCCTCTCCCATTCCACCCCATTTTCATGCCGTGCAGCCATAGGAGCTGGTCTGGCCAGCTGCCTGGGCTGCTCAGTGCCACCCTGGGGGCCTGGCCGCCTGGTCCCCTGCCCCCTGCTGGGGTGAGGGAGAGGGCCATCCTGACCATCAGGGCTGCGGCCAGCCTCACCTCTGCCCTCACCAACCCCCACTCCTTGGTTCCCACGCACACTAGGCTCCATCTGACCTCCAGACCTTGTTCTGGCAGGTCCCTGCACAGCATCACTGCCTCCCCGCCTGGGGCACAGACTCCTACTCAAGGCCTGGAAGCCCCTGAGGCTGGTCCCCGGAGGCTTGGCCCCTGCTGGGAGCTGCGAACACTCACAGCCAAGTGCCGGCCCCTGGCTGGGCCTCAGGAAGGCTGGAGAGGCACTCCCACCCGCCAGGGCGGTTGGCTAGGCACACGCAGATAAGAGACCTGCTCAGAGTTAGACAGTGTGGCCCAGCCTGCTGCCCAGCAGTGGCCCCCACAGCCCGTCCTGCAGTGCCGCCAGCTTCTCAGGCGCACCCGCCCCTCTCCCTCCTCCCGGGCAGGGCTGAGGCTCACACAGCCTCCCATGGCCTCTGCGCATGGCTCCTCTGGGGAGTGACCGAGGGCGCACCGCTCCCCAGATAACGCGCAGGCACAGGGAGTGAAGTGACTTGGCGTCGTAGGTCATCCAGCCAGCTTCCCTCTCCGGCGCTGGGCCCCGGCCTTCCTACCGCAAAAGACAGCGAGACCCCGCGCCTTCCCGCACCGTCTGCCCTCCCTGCCTTCCCCCGGTCGGAGCCCGCGCCTAGGGCGCCATCCGGGCCCTCTGCGTCCCAACGCGCAGCCGCTCCGGGCAGGGGCCTCAGTTTCCCTAGAAGTGGGCTGCGGGAGGCCTTGGGCTCTTTGACCGTCCGCCCCCTTGGTCCCCTCTGCCACACCTGCAGCTCCCTCGGAGGATGGGCCGGCGGCCGGGCTGACCGGCAGCCGCGTGGGACGACGGGGACGGACGCCGGACGCCAGGAGGGTGAAGGTCACTTACTCTGTTGGCCGGACCGCCGCTCTGCCGCCGGAGCTCGGCAAGGTCAGAAGTATCAAGCCCCGCCCCGCCCCCAACCGCCCGGCCCCTTCTGCAACCGCGGAAAACCCGCGGGCGGAGGCCGGGGCGGGGGTCGCGCGCACCGGCCCCCCCCCGGGGCCGCGCGGGGCTCGTCCCGCCGGGGAATGTGAGTGTGTGTTTGTTGGGGGTGGTCGCCCCCTCCCACCGGCCGGGGCGGGGTGGCGGGTGCAGGGCGCGCGACTGGCAGAGCGTCGCCCCCCACCCCGGTATTTGGGGCGCGGGGATCCTCACACAAGGCGGACCGAACCCGTCTGGTGTTGACCTATTGTCCAAGGACGGCTTCTGATTGGCTAACTGGAAGAGCCCCCCCGCCCCCCCGCCCCCTCTCCCGCCCCCCCTCCCCCCAGCTCAGGACAACGCTTCCTCGTCACAGAGCCGGCACCCACTCCAACTCCCTCGGCCCAACTGCGATCGCCCGGTCTGGGGAGGGCTGGGGAGGGCTGGGGAGGGCTGGTCCCACCCTGGGCAACACTGTGGCTGCATGGAGACATGGGAGGGGGACTTCCTGGAGGAGGCGCCTCAAGGGAAAGGGGCTGCAGGGGTGCTCAGCTATTGACAACATGCCTGTGCTGGGTGCCTTCCCACAGTGTCACCCTCGGAATTCACATCCGGGCCTGGGGAACTCCTATCCAAGCACTTTCCCTTTCAGGGGCTGGGGCTGGGGCTGGGGCTGGGCCCGGACAGGCTGCTGGGGGCAAAGCCCAGACCCAAACAGCTGTGGCTTGATCGTCATTCAGCCCAGCTCTGTCCTCACTTGGGGTGGCTTTGAGCAGGTCACACCCCTCTCAGGGCCTCCGGTTCCCCTCTAAGGCCTGACTCCTGGGCTCTGTTACAGGGCGGGCAGAGGGTCCTGGTGACACCCACCCGCAGCCACCCCTGTGCTATTTCACAGCCCAGGAATCTCGCCCTCTGGAAAGGACCCGGTCACTCAGGAATTTCCCGGCTGAGCACCAGCTTCCCTTTGGCTTCTTGCTGGAGACTCTGCTCCTCCCTCCCTTTTGTCTGCTCCCCGCCCCCCCCCCCAGTTGCCCACTCCCTTGGTTGGTATGGGAGCAGTTGCAGAGTGGCTGGGTAGCGGAGCTGGGGGTGCCCCTTGGGACAGAACTTCCTCTTCCTCCTTGGGACTGGTGGTTCCGTGCCAGCTTGGGTTTGGACATGGACCCTGTCCCTGAGGGGCTTGTGGGAGGTGAGGGGCTTCAGGAGGAGACAGTGAGGCGGACTCTGCCCCTTCCCTGCCTGAGGCCTTGGGGCATGGTGCTTTTCCAAGGGGCCAGCAGCGCCACAGAGCCGGGGGCTGGGAGGGTCATTCCATCTGCTCTGCAGATGGATGGGAGGCACCCCCCCCCACCACCACCACCAGGTTCATCCAGCCAGACGGAGGCCCAGGAAACAAGCCGAAGGGGTCTTGGCTGATGCCCACGCCGCCTCGTTGTGCAAGTGGCGCTTTCCTGTTGGGCCTCCACTCCTCACTCCAGGCCGGTCGGGAAACTCCTTGAAGCTTTCTGCGTCAGGGGGGTGGGAGAGGGCGAGGCTTCCAGGCAGCAGGTCCCCATCAGCAGAGGCAGGAATGACAAGTATTGAGCCTGGTCACCAGTGCCCCGGGGCCACCTGCACCCCTCTCCATGGCTTCACCTGAGCAGCGGCCAGGGCCAGGGCATGGGGAAAGCGGCCCTGCCCTCGTTTGCTGCACCAGTCACTTCCCCGGGGGGTTCGGGCATGTCCGTGAAGCCCCCAACACAAGGGAAAACCCCTGACGGTGGGGCTGCATAGAGGGCCCCGGGCGACAGCTGGGGGCAGGGCGCAGAGACTGACGGGGCAGGAGCTCTTCTTACCCCTCTGACATGTGAGGAGACTGCCCCTTGCAGGGAGGGTCAGCCAAGAATTCTGCCCTTCGCTGGAAAGGAGCATCAGATGGTGGTGGGAGTGTCCCTGGCCATCTGCTGGCTCCACGTGGCAGGGAGGGCTGCCGTAGACCAACAGACTGGCCTGGCCCCTGGTCAGGAGCCGAGGTCAGCTTCTGCCATGCGGCCGCAGGGCCTTGACCCTGCCCCCCGCCACAGGGCTGACACCCGGGGCTCTGCCTGCTTCTCTCTGCTCAGAAGTGATGGCTGACTTAAAATCAAACAAACAACAACAACAACAAAACACCAAAACCCACAAACTTTCGTAAAATATGGATTACAAGCCCTGACTGGGGTGGCTCAGTGGGCTGGGCATCATCCTGTGAAGCGAGAGGTTGCCTGTTAGACTCCCGGTCAGGGCACATGCCTGGGTTTCCAGCCAGGTCCTCGGTTGGGGGTGCTCGAGAGGCAACCGATTGTTTCTCTCCCTCTCCTCCTCCCTTCCATCGCCTCCCTCTAAAAATAAATGAATAAAATCCTTTAAAATATGCATAACGAAATGGACCATTCTGGCCCTTGGAAGCATCCACCACCTCAGGGGCATGAGTACTCTCACACCCAGGTGCTGCCGGCACCCCACTGTCCACAGAAACTCTGTCACACCTGGACCCCACCCAGCCCCCGGCAGCTGGCTACCACCCTGCCTTCCATTTCTGTACTTCGGACGCATCGAAGGGCCTCACGGAAGTGGAACCGCGCAGTGTTTGTCCTTTTGTGACCGGCTTCCTTCTCTTAGCGTGATGTCCCTGCGGCTCACCCGTGTGGTAGCGTGTGTCAGACCTCCCTTCCCCTGTGAGGTTGAGTGATGCTCCGTTGTTCAGCCATGGACTTGCCAGTGGACCCCGGGATGGCTGCCACACCCTGGCTGCTGAGACCCACGCCGCTGTGAGTGTGGGAGAGGGCGGGCCTCTCCCGGGCTCTGCTCCCGATTCTTCGGGGCACAGGGCTGACGTGCGTTGGCCTTCCCAGGTGCCAGGCCCTGTTCTGCGGGCTTTGCATGCATAACTGTTTTCACCAGAAAATCTTATGACATGGGTGTTCCTTAATCATCCCTTTTTCACGGATGAGGAAACTGAGGCACGGACGGGTCCAGACCTGTGCCAGTCGGGCGGAGCTGGGAGTCCCGTTCCACAGTCCTCTGCCCCAGTGGTGACCCGTGTGGAAGTGCAGCTTCATGTATTCAAGTCAGACACAAGGAAGGACTGTCAGGCCAGACGGCTCAGCTGCAGACAGGGGAGGTTTTCCTGCCCTCCACCACTTTATTATCAGCTTTGCAAAAGCAAAAAGATTTCCCGATGTTTCATAACCTTGTTTATTAACTCAGTCTTCCCCCTTGCCCTTGGGGCAGCCCAGCCACATGGGGTGAGGTCAGCAGCCCTTGCTAGGGGGCAGCCCCCACCCCCGAACAGGAGGAGTGGAAGGCAGAGGGGATGAATTCCGGGGAGGGGCAGCAGGTGCGCAGGCTGAGGGGCGTCTCACGGGAACGGGAACGAAGGGGCTGAGGGTCCCTGGGCCTGGCTCCACCAGCAGGACCTGCCCAGTGGCCCTGGTCGCAAGGACAGCGCTGCCCGTGGGGTGGGCTCCCCACACATGGCCAGCAGCCCGGGGCACACGGGGACATCCCCCAGCCCCTCCCCCGGGGCCTGGGCCCACTTCCCTCTGGGAGATGACTTGCACTTCCCACTGCCCAGCTCCCAGTCCTGCTTCTCCCTTGACCTGGGGGAAGCCTTCCTGGTGCCTCGGGTCCCCTAGGGCTGCCCCACTCCCTAAGTGCGTTGGGCACAGCCATTTCGCCCCCTGTTGACAGATGAGGAGGCTGATCCTGAGGAGGGCCCACCAGCTCGCAGGCTGAGGCCTTGAGGAGAGGGTCCCTGCTGCCTCTGGACCTTGCCTAAGAGAAGTCGCTTGCCCAGGACCATTGCAGCCGAAGTCAGCTGATCTGCCCGGGGACCACAGGGTGGCCAGGGCAGCTGACCAGGAACCAGCCTCCCGGGGCGCCCTCTCCCACGACGGCGCTGGCCCCACAAGAAGATGTTTACTTGTCAACAGTCCCTGCCCTTCCCCAAGGAGGAGGCCGGGCCACACACTTCCTTTCGTGTCTGGCAGATGGGGAAATTGGGTGCTAAGGGGAAATGGCTTCTGCGGAGCCCATGAGGCAACAGGATTCCAGTACAGAAGGCCTTCTAAGGTGTGCAGTGCAGGAGGGCTTCCTGGAGGAGCTGCCCTTCCAGGTCATCAGGGACTCTTCCCTGAAAGGGCCCAGCATTTCACAATGCCTTTTGGTGGTGATGCAAAATGGCCAAGTCCAGTGCCTGTCCCTTCAGGCCTGGGGCTGCCTTTGGACCCTTCTTGTAGCGGTGTGATTTCCAGGAAAAGAGCCGTGGTGACTTGCTCTTCACTGGGTTCCACCCAATGACGGAGGGGGAATTCTCGAGGGAATTGTGGTGCTGAGCGGGCCAGCCAGGGCAGGGAGGCAGGGAGGCTGCCCAAACCACCAGAGGTCTGCCCCTTCCTGGGGCCTGGGTGCCCACGCTCCTCCCCCGGCCATGCACACACTCGTGTGCTGGGTGTCTGGACTTTGGAGAAGGCATAATGGTGGGGGCTCGCCCCAGGGACCCCCTGGCGCCCAGGAGCTGCATCCCTTACATCGGTGTTTTTAGACATTTGGCTCCACCCCCGGGGTCTCAGGGTGCCTCCTGGAAATGGGGCCGAGCCAGGCTCTGGGTTGCCGGGGAGGGCGTGGAGGAGATAGATGGTGCGCACCCACCGTCGCGGGGCCTGCTACTCTTGGGGGCACAGGCAGGAAGCCAGGCACTCCACGAACCACACCTGCATTTTCTCACCGGTGCTTCCCGTCTTACAGCAGGCGACAGAGCCCAGAGAGGTGGAGTGACTTGTCCAAAGTCACGCAGCTGGGAAGGTGCAGAGCTGGCATCCCAGCCCGGAGGTGTCGGAACCCAGAAAACCCAGACGCTCATCCTTGACCCCTGCACGGGAGGGAAGGAAGCCGAAACACCCCGTGGAACCTGGGTGGGGGGTGCCCGAGACCATGGGATTGTTCACGACAACCTTTTCTCGGATCCTAAGATCCCGTCCGGGGGGCCTAGTTCTTACAGGGTTCAAGAAGGGCTGCCCCCCAACCCAGCTGCCACAGCAGAGGCAGGCTCCTCACCCACGCCTGAGCCCCACCACCCCGGTTTTCCTCGGGGAGGCCCTGCGTTTACCAGACTCGGCTGGCCTGGGAGGAAGGAGCCTCGTGGCTCCAGGGAAGGAAACAGCGGAGAGGGGAGTGAGGAGACTTTTCAACTTATACCTTTTTTGTACCTTTTTAATGTTAAACTGAGTGAATGAATCACTATCTACAGCATTGTCAAAGTTACGAAAGAGAACATTTAGCCCTTCTCGAGCTGCTAACAGGTGTGTGGGTACAGGGGCAGCCGGCCCAGGAAGGAGGGGGGCCTTCATGATGGCGCGTCCAGGCCCCGAGCCAGGCTGTGGCCCTGGTGGCATTCGCCCTTGGGGCTCCCGACTCCCAGCACCACCCCCCCGCCCCAGTTAGGCCGGGAAGGGGCCTGCGATGCCGAGTAGTGGGACTGGATACCCCAGACCCGGAGCCCCGCCCCAGCTTGCTCAGCACAGGCCCCTGCCCAGCACCCCACGCAGCCTGGCTGGGGAAGAGCAGCATGCAGCCAGAGGCCCGGCCCCCGGCCCTCCCCCCAGGCCTCAGCATGGTGGTGGACAGATGCTGACCCTGGGGGAGGGCCCTCTGGTCTGCTGGGGTCCCCAGAGGGCCTCTGTGGTGGCAAAGGAAGGAAGTGAGATCAGGGGCGGCAAACAGCCCTGGGAACCAAGCAGCCCCCTCTCCGCTCCTGGTCAGTGGTGAGGGGCCCTTGGAGGACCGAATCCTGCCGAGAGGGCTGTCCCCGAGTCCAGGGGCCCCATGAGGGCCAGGGCCAGGAAGGGAGGAGCCTGGGACGCAGGCCAGGAAGGAAGAGGGAGAGGCCGCACAGGCAGGAGGTGGTGCCGACCGCCGCTCGCAGCACGGCTTTGGGAACCGGAGGCAGGACAGCCCCCTGCCTCCTCTAGTAGAAGAGGGCCCCGCTGACACCTCCCCTCCGTGGCTGAAGGTCCCGGGCCACTGCGTGTGCCTGTGGGGCACCCCGGTGTGAGGCGGGGCCAACCTCCCCGCTCTGCTCGCTCCAGTGTCCCCACTGACGCAGGGCTGCTTGTCAGCAGCTGCTCCACATGCCCAACCCTGGAGCCTGCGAACCCCCTCTCCTCTTCCTCATTCCTGCCCCACCCACCTCGCCAGGTTCCCCACTGAGGGAGGTCTGCGTTCTCCCTGTCTTCCTCCGCCACCAGCCTCTAGCCCCCATGTCCCCGTGGAGAGAGCAGCCCCGGAACCTGCTCCCACCCCTACTCCCGGGGCCCCAGGGGGACCGACTCAGTCCCAGCTCTGCCCTCCAGCCATGGCGGAGGGAATCGGACAGAGGCCTCCTGACGGCGCAGGGGGGTGGCCCGGGGGAGCGGGGAGACACATGTCCCCCACCTGGCCAGCCCGGCAGCCTTTCAGGACACTCGCCCTGTGCATGGGAGACTCCACCTCGTTGGGCTCTTTGAACCCTGGCCCCCTGCAGTTGCCTGCTCCCCAGTTCTGCCACGGACAGGGCGAGGCCCAGAAAGACAGTGGGGACCTCTGCCGAGGGGTGTCAGGGAGTTGCCCGCTGCTGCCTGTCTCAGTTCCTCCTTGTAACCCCTCACCTCAGAGCCCAGCTGCCTGCCCAGCCCCAGATTCCCAAAGCAAAGGGGTTTCCCAGCTGCCTCACCCGAAGGCCGGTCGAATTTCAGTGCCGGCTCTTTGTGGAGAAGGAGGGTGGGTGCAGGTGCAGGTGCAGCCTGGAGCAGCCCGTGCAGCCCCACCTCCAGAGCTGAGACCTGTAGGGCCAGCCTCCCCCCACCACCCCAATGGGTTTTGCGCAGCAAAACCCCCACAACTGGGAAGTCCCCCTCACATCTCACCCGAATACCTCACGCTGCAGAGCAAACCTGGCCATTTTCTTGTCTCTCAGGGCCCCGGCCTGCTTAGGACAGGACAGAGCAGTGCCCATCCCTGCTGGGTGAGGCTTGCTTGACACATGAGGCCAGGGGACTCAGAGCTGCGGGGTCCAAGCCTGCTTTGCTCTGTAGCCACAGGTGTGGGCCTTCTCAGCTGTGGGCCTGCCTCAGCCTCCCCATTGGTACCGCGGGCAGGAAAGGGCCATCACCAAGTGGGGTCTCCCCAGAAACTTCCAGCCCAGCCTCCTGTTCCCAGCCGGCTTGGCCCTGCCCCTCCTGAGGGGGGCACCATCTACGTTCATGCTTATTTTTAAATACTCTGCTCTTCACTTTCCGACTGGGGGTGGTGCGGGACAGGTGGGTGGGAGGCCTTCTCCCATGGGCAGTGCGGAAGGGAGCGTCTGCCCAGCCCCTGCGCTCCCCCGCAGATGCCTGAAATGCCTCTCATTGCTCTTCCTTCTGGCCCTGCAGCCACACTTGACTGAGGAGGAAAGTCCATGACTCTGAGCATCAGGTTGGGGGCAGGGTGGACGGAGGGCGCCTCCTGGACTCCCGGCTCGGGGCTCAGTGCCTGGGGGACGGCGCTGGGCCCTGCGCTGGCTGCAGCCCCCGCCTGAGGCCAGCCCCCTCGGGTGCAGGAGCCCTAGATGCAGGTGAGGAGCACGTCCATGGAGGCGGGCACCTCGATCTCCTCGAAGAGCACGTGGCCTCCGGAGGCCCCTGAGGCCCCGGCTTTGGCTGCGGCCCGCAGCAGGTCCTGGGCGTGCTGCAAGAGGCGCTGGTTCCGGTGACGGCCCAGGCGGCGCAGGGCCAGAATGGCCAGCACGTGGTCGCGCCTGCGGAGACACAGGGCCCTGAGTGCACACCCAGGGTCTCCAGGGACGCCCCGCTCCCCAGGTGAGGGGAGCCCCTGCCTCGGGCTGGAAGCATGAGTGGAGCCACGTTCCCCAAGCCTGAGAGGGGCCAGGAGGAGCCGTGCTCCTGGAGGGGCTGGCTGGGTCGGGAAGGGTCCCAGCGGGGTGGAGAGAAGGGGCTGCGGACTGGGGAAGCAGCCCCTGCGCACGTCCAGGCAACGGACCCGAGGGGTGAGGGAGGAGGAGGGGCTGGGCAGAGGATGGTCCCGCCAGGGGGCGTCTGGGCCTGAGAGCACTATGCCCGGAGCCCCAGCCAGGCGACAGGGAGAGAGGCAGCACGGAGGCGGAGGTCGGTGCCCCTGCACAGCAAGAGCACCCATCGGGCTTGAAGCGCCACCCCCAGGAGTCTGGGGAGCGGGCACTGAGGGCAGGAGAACCCGGAGGGGCCAGGCGGGGGCCCCCGGAGTGCTGCGAGGGTGCCGTCACTCTGCGTCGGAGCGGCAGTGTCCGCTAGGGGCCAGGAACCCTCTCCCGCTGCGCAGCCGCAGGGCTGGGAAGGGGCTTTCCGTGCCCTCCCCCATCCTGGAATCTCCAAGGTCATGGAGAGTTTCTGGCCGGGATTTCCACAAGCTCGATGACTCAACCTCTCCCCCCCCAACCAACACACACCCTGGGGACAAAGTCTCTTTCTCCCGGGCTGGGGCTTCCAGAGAGGGTTTTGTCCAGGAGGTGGGGGCTGTACCTCCCCCCCAAATTCCCTGGCAGGGACGGGTTTCCACCATCAGACACCCGAGGAGGGGCAGGCCCTGCTTGGATGCCAGGGGTCCTCCATTCCACCACGGGACTGAACCAAAACCACAGAGACTAGACTGCCAGGGAAGAGAACCCTCTCCCAGGGCCTCCCTCCCCTATGAGCACACATCTGTCGGCTCCTCGCCTGTTCACCTGCGACCCCTAGGACCCTTGCAAAGGCACGAAGCCCCGCCCCCAGGGCTCCGCAGCGCTCGCTTGGAACCCTGGGTTAGCAGGTGGCGGTACAGACCTGATGTCGGGGTAGTTCCGGATGAGCGCCTCCAGGTGCCGCTGGATGTCGTCTTTGTAAGTCTCACCCAGTATGTCAGCCAGGCATGGGATCGCTTGGTCCAGCCACGTGGCCTCCGAGCCCTGCGGGGACAGGGAGACACGAAGCCTGCAGGGCTGGCCACCCCCGGGATCTGCCCTGCCTGCAGCCCCCACCCCGGCCCCACAGAAGGACATGGGGCTCCACACGGTAGACTCGCCACAGCACCCCTCCTCACGACACAGCTCAGTGTCTTCCCGCCTCTGCTCAGTTGGGTAAACTGAGGTCCAGGCTGGGAAGTCCTGCCTGGAGGGAGCAGCGAGTGGGGGACCAGAGGCGGAGCAGGGTGTTTGGGTAGGGAGGAGGTGCCTCAGCTGCAAGGCTGGAGGTCAGGGTGGAGGAAAGGCTCCCACAGCCTCACCCGTCAGATGCTGCTGTGGACCCTGGTTCTGTCCCCACTAACCCCACAAAACATATGCAAATATATGCAAAGTGATGCCCGGGCCGGCCCCTCCTGGGCTGCGGGACTTCCACCAAAGCCCTGGGCTCCCGGGCAGCTGAGCAAGCGCTCAAACGCAGTCGGAAGGCGCTCCTACCAAGCCCTGGAAGGTGTCGCCGATGGCCTGGGCGTCCAGGCCCATCTTCTGGGAGCCGACCCTGCGCTCAACGCCCCGGAACCGCTCGCGTGGCCTCAGCACCTGCACCATGTACTCGCGGACCACGTAACGGTGCGCTTCCTGCAGAGTCTCCTGGGCCGGTGGGGGATCGGGATTAGGGTCAGGGTCAGGGTCAGGGTCAGGGTCAGGGTCGAGGGCCTGGCTTTGGGCACAAACCCACCAGCGCTCCTTCCCCTCCAGATACCTGCGCACGAAGTGGGGTCACGTGCTCCAGGCGGTGGGCAAAGGCCACCACCTTGTCCATGAGGGGCTGCAACACGTCCTCTGTCAGCCAGGCCTTGGTGCACAGGACCCTGAAGAGTGGCTGGGAACGAGGGTGAGAGGTGGGAATCTTCCAACCGTGCCCCCCCCCCAAGAGACCCTCCCCTGATCGCCCAGTGCAGGGCTCCTGACCGGGGCATTTCAGGCTTAGGGACAATCTCTCAACAGGAAGGAACTCTGGGCGCTGTCTAACCCCTTCTCTATGCAGTAGCTCGGTGACATATCTCCTACCATGAATCATAACTCTAGGCTTTTCCAGGAGCCCTGAGCTCCGGGGCCAGGTTTTAGTTTGAGCCTCTAGCCAGGCCTTCCTGGGCTGGTGAGGTGCCTGGTTCCTTGGACCTGCCATCTCCAAGAAGTGGAAACTTACCCTCCCTGCCCAGCTGGAAACTTGCCCTGGCTCCCTGCTCACCCCACCACCCCTGAAACTGCCCCTGGAGTAAATGAATGCTGTGAATTGGGCCCCCAGACTCCGGGGCACAGGGGGGCACCTCCTGGGTGTGGGAAGTAGGAAGAGGAGGGTCTGTGCCCCCTCACCTGCACGTCACGCTGCAAACCCTGGAGCAGCCGCTTCTGGAAGACGCAGGTGGCAGCCGCCAGGGGCTTCTCCAGCTCCGCAAAGGCTCCCGGGTACCTGGCCAGCAGACTGGTCCTGGGAAGGGCCCAGGACAGGAGACAAAGTGGGCAAGGGAGAGCAGGCTGGGGACAAAGCATGTAGTCATGCAGGCTAGGGGCCATATCAGCCCCACTCGCTTAGACTAGAATGTGAAGGTCCCAGGGCCACACAATGTGTACAGCTGCCCGGAGAGCAGAGTCAAGTGAGGGTACAGCACCGAAGCCCCAGGAGCTGATCAAGGAGGGGCAGGTCAGCAGGATGGGGGTGGCGGCCCCACCGCACTGCAGTACGCCCCTGCGGCGGCCTGGGCCACACCGCCATCCCTCCTGGGTAGGGCAGCACAACTGTGCCGGGCCCAGGGGGCTCCTCTCTGAGTCTCATGACTGCCTCCCTGAAGGTGACATGTCCCCTTTTCACGTTGAGGAAATAGAGGCCTAGGCTATGCCCAGTCCCCAGTACAGGGACATCAAAGGGGAGGCTAACATTCCTTCAGGGGCTGGGTCAGAGGCTGCCTGCCCACCAAGGGCTGGAGAATGTTGCCTGCGGCTGATCAGACAGGCCTGGCACAGACGGGGGACAAGAGAGTGTCCTCATCGTGTTCGTGCTTCGGACTCAGACAGGCCTGGTTCAGGTTTCTGGTCCAGCACCAACTGGCGGTGTGACTGTGGACAAGCGGCATTTCTTTCCTGAGCCTCCGCCTTCCCACCTGTTCATGGGGACACCGCCCGTGGGGCGGAATGCATCAGGTGGACGGAGCACCGGCACAGCGCCGGGCACACCGCAGAGGCTCCCGAGGCGCCGGCCTGAACCGGGTGCTCTGAGTCCGAGGGAGCAGGTGCTCGGATCTCCTGGCAGAGGAGGAAGCGAGGTGCGGGAAGGGGAACTGACTCGTCTCTAGGCAGCAGCCGGACAGTGCGGAGCTGGGGTGTGAACCCAGGACGGCTCTGAGTCCAAGCCCACAGCTGCTGGCTGTCCTGCCGCAGGTGGCGCATCTGCCGTGGGGGACGCAGAGGTTTGGCCTGGGTTTGAAGGCACAGAGGGCGAGCAGCCACTGCCAACCCACAGGGAGGGCCTCTGCCCGCTGTGGGCAGGAGGGCCTGGGCTCCAGCCCCAGCAGAGCCCTGCTTCCCTGAAAAGGGAGTGTCTTAAAAAGCAAGAACGCTGGCTCCGACGAGTGGAGCAAAGAAACAGAGCCCGCATCGACAGGGACGGACGGAGAGGCTGATTGGGGCGGCCGGGACTTTCCCGCCTCTGCACAGCCTTGAAACTCCCGCATCCCTTGCAGGGACTCAGCTCCGCGGGGCAGAGGGAGGACCCCGCAGCGGGACGGTGGCGGGCGAGGGGCATTCCTGGAGGCCTCCTGGGAATTCCTCCCCTCCCCACCCCTCCCCACCCCTCCCCATCCCACCTCACCCCACCCTGCCAGCAGCTGAGACCGGGTCAAAATTTGTTTGCCCGTGCGCGCCAGCGGCCACGGTTTCCGGAGCTCGCGCGCCCCCTGCGGACCGTGCTGGGCACCGCTGTGTGGTGCAGCGGGAGACACCCACCTGAGCTCCTCGCAAGCGTTGATGTTAGCGCCCAGGTGCGACTCGGTCACCGCCTCCGACTCCAGAAAAGCCTTCTCAAACCTGGGGGCGGGGTACTCAGAGTCCTTGAGGAGCCTTCCAGGCCATGCTATAACCCCCGGGTCCTCCCTCCCCTCGGGACTCCCCTCCCCTCCCCTCGGCTCCCCGCCCTGGCCCAGGAGATGCGTCCGCACCTGGACACGAAGAGGCCGAGCTCCCGCGCGCAGATCCGCAAGGTGGTGGCCTCCAGCTCCGCGGAGATGGCTCCCGCCGCCTTCACGTGCTCTGCCACCAGCTGCGAGCGATGAGCGATGCCACGCGCTGAGCCCGCGTCTGAACCCTGGGCTCCGAGGCTCAGTCCCCCACCGAGTGGCCCAGCCACGCCTCCAGCCTGCCCTGCTCTGTCGCACCGTCTGGGATCCAGCTTCCAGCGGCCTCAACGTGGGATCAACCCTCCCAACGGCCCAGACCTCCAGTCACCTGCCAAGCTGGGAGCTGTGCCCTGGCGCTCTCTGCCTGGCCCTGCGACCCCCGAGTCCCTCACCCTGCCCTGCGTGGGTCTCCAAGCTCCTGTCTAAGGGGAAGGGGAGGTTGGAACTGGATTTTATAGCTTTGGATGTCCCCACCACCTGAGGCCACACCTACGTTCCCTCCTCAGCCCCGCTCCCGGCCGCACCATGTGGACATCAATGGACAGTGGGGTGTGGTAGCGGCCCTGCAGCACTTCGGGGGCCTCCGCGGCGGCCCAGAGGCTCCGCTGCAGCTGCAGGATGCCATCGAAGCAGCTGGAGATCTTGGTCTGGGCGGGGTGAGAAGAGGGCTCGGTGAGACCCTCCCAGGAAGGAGATCCGGGTGTCTCCTACTTCCCGAGCCCTCGGAGACAAGGGCCACCCAGCCAGGGCGCAAGCCCCCTCTGGCGCTCTTCAGCGGTCCTGGGCCCACGCCCCCCTATTGTGGGACCCTCAGGGCGCTCAATCTAGGCCCCGCCCCCTCCAGCCCGACCCCGCCCAGCCTAACCTCTAGGAAGCTGGTGTAGTCGCTCTCCAGTTGGGCCCACACGTCCGGTGCCAGGAGCGGGGGCAGCGGCTCCGTGGACAGAGTCAAGTCCGGGGCACCCAGGAAATTAGGACTGGAAGGCAGGGTGAAGGCTGATGAGACAGCAGCTGTCCTCCCCCTCCCCCCAGGCTCAAAGCCTAACACCATCATCACCATCACCGAAGGGTCCCTGGGGCCTCTGGTCACACACTCCACACCACGCCCCGCCCTGCAGGATTCTGTGCCAACCCCACCTCACCCCCCACGCTTCCCCCTGCTGGATTTCCTGGCACGAACCATTAGAATGTATAAGAATGGCCATCCAGATGGACCTTGGCCAGGCTGCCTCCAAAGTGATCTCTACCCTCAGGGTCCCGGTACACCCGAAACTCAGCTCTAAGTATCCCCCGGGGCCACACCACTTGGGAACCTGCCACTATCCAGCCCACACAAGGGAAGCCCAGAGAGGGGCAAGTACCTGCCTGAGGACACACAGCAAACTCACTCGCCCAGGACTGAAGGCCCCCTCCTCCTGCCTGTGGGTGAGGCAGCACTGGACGGAGAGGTGGTCCACCCCATCACCGCCCAGGGCCAGAGGTGGACCGGCCTGTGCCCTGCTCCTCAGTGACCATCCAAAGGGGAGAATGGGGGTAAAATCCAAGCCGCTCTGAGCCCTCAGTTGCGTCCAGCCTGGAGGGCGTGCCCTTTTCTACCCCACTTAAAAGTGACGTGTACATTAGCATAGGCCCTCTAACTGGGTTCCCTGCCTAGGTAGGAACCTCCCCTCCGATGCTTTCTGGTTTCTGGAACCCGGGCATGGGTGGCGCCTTGAGTGTCAGAGGCCCCTGGGAATTCCCACGCCGGATCACAGCCCTCTCCCCTGGGGGAAAAGCCGAAGAGAGGTGGGTGCCCTGTGCTGCTCAGAGTGGGCTCTTGAAAGCCTGGGGCGGGCAGTGCCAACCCCTCCCTGCCCTCCGAGGCTCCCCGGCTGAGGCCTCACCTGCCGTAGACATTGGCGGCCCAGTCCAGCAGGGTGTAGAGCTGCTCGCAGCCGCGGGCCTCCCGCGCCAGCTCCTGGAGGCGCTGGGCCACCTCATCGTGGTAGGCGCGCCGGTAGGTCTCCCACGCCGGGAAACCGGCGGCCGCATAAACGGGCTGCACCTCCAGCTTCACCTTCTGCAGGTCGCGGCGAACCAAGCTGCCAAGGTCCGCCAGAAGTCTGGCCAGGTCCGATGCACCCTCCGCTACCTCCGAGGCCTCTCGGACGCCCCCCTGCCGCACCCGCTCCTGCGCGCTCCGCCGTACCGCGTCCTCCCATTGCTGGCGCCAGCGGCGTGGCGTGCGCAAGAAGTCTCCGTCCGCAGGGGACCTGGGGTGGGCCTCCTCTTCGGCGCGCACCACGTGGGCCAGCTCGGCCAGCGCGGTGGGGTCCACGCCGCCGGGGCCCAGCGTCTCGCGCACGATGGTGCCGATCTCGGCGCCCAGGGCGTCGTAGTGCAGGCACAGGTCCATGGCGCGCCGCGC
Organism: Anoura caudifer; assembly: GCA_004027475.1. Lineage (NCBI taxonomy): Eukaryota > Metazoa > Chordata > Mammalia > Chiroptera > Phyllostomidae > Anoura > Anoura caudifer. The sequence goes on from PVKU01009711.1 coordinate 28,864, forward strand.
GAAGCCCGTGGGGTCCCGCTCGAAAGTGTGCGAAGCCTTCTCCTCCACTAGCTCCATCTCCAGGTGCTGCAGCTGTTTGAAGGCCGCCAGCAGCTGCCATTCGGTGATGAGGTCCGCCACAGACTTGCCTTTTTTCGGAGACAGCAAGGAGAGGGGCAGTGAAGGGGACTGCCCCAAGAGGCCTGTAGGCCTGCATCTGACCCATCTCGGGCGGGGCCGGGCTGCCTGGCCTGGGAGCTCAGCTGAAGGTCCGCTTCTGGAGCTACAGCCCCACCTGCTGGGAACTGCCCCTTGGAATCACCCCTGAAGAGGCAGAACCTCAGACCCAAGCCTGGCTGAAAACTGCAAGGGGGATCAGCCCCTGCCTCCCCACCCCGCCCCCTTCACCCTTGCTCCCAACCCCGCCCCAGCCCTGCTGAGCTGGACCTGGAGGCCTCAAGTGCAGCCCTCACCGCAGGCAGGTCCATGGGGTCAGCGCTCAGGCTAGGCGGGTCATCAACGCCCAGGCGCCTGCCCCCGTGCCCGGTGCAGGTGCTTTGTGCTGCTCCCCACTCTGGGCCAGCCCCCACCCCTAGGGGCCCTCTACCTGCCCCTGCGCACCCCCTTCAGGGCCCAGCTCCTGCGTGTCCCCTCCTGCGCAGCCCCCTGACCTCCTCCCAGGCAACCCCGGCTCCAGCGCATGCTCCGTGGCCCTGGGACCCGAGGGGGCCAGGGCCTTGTGGGTCACCCCAGTTTGGCCAGGACCCAGGAAGGCTGGGGAGAGGCCAGAGCTCTGGGGCTGTTCAAATCTGGATTCGAATCCCCGTTTCTCCACCTCCCAGCTGGGAGACCCGAAGCCAATCACCTACCGTCTCTGAGCCTCACTTGTCTGTGTGCCCAGTGGGTGCTCCCCTTTTGAGATGCGGGAAGAATTTAAAATGCAACTGTTGCAATTGTGAGGTGGGGGCGGGGCCGGGGAGCTGGGAGGAGAGCGTGTTGGGAAGCCTGGGCTGCGCTGTTCCACCCTCCGGCCTCAGTTTCCCCCCATGGTTGGTATTGTTTGTTTGTGAAGCCCTCACCTGCCTCAGGTTCCAGTTCTTCAGGTCCCGCCTTGGAGAACAGCTGCTGGCTGACACCATCAATAACCCCAGAGGGCACCTCTGGGCCGTGGCCTGCTCCTGGCACAGCGGCGCCCTGGCAGCGGTCAGCAGCTGGACTACCGTCCAGTGGGCGCCGTAAGGACCGGAACAGGAAGCGGGAGCTGCGTCGGAGCAGGCCTGGGTCCTCCTCTGCGGCTCGGCCTGAGGCCCGGACCAAGGCGCGGCCCGAGGCCCGCTGGCCCACCCGGGAGAGAGCCCGCCGGAAGGTGCCCAGGCCTGGCCTCGAGTCCTCATGGTGGGCTCTGGGTGCCTCCCCACTGCTTGCCCGCCGTGTGCCTTTCACTGGGGTCTGCGGCTCCGCAGGCTCCTTGGGTCCATGTAGCTCTGGCCCAGAGGTCAGCGTGTGAGGTGTCGGCATCTTGGCAACGGGAGCGCTGGGGATGAAGAGGAGGCCCAGGAGGCACCCAGCCCTGGGCAGCAGGACAGAAACCCGTGAGAGCCCCACGGGCCTGGGACACCCAGCACCTCGGTCAGGAGGTGAGCCCCAGGCTGTCGGGGCATCTGCCATGGCCACCGCTGTCTGTGTGCCAGGCCATAGCCAGTGTCGACATGTAGACAGCTGCTTCCTCCAGGAAGCTCTCCCTGACACCACCAGCCGAGAGTCTCGCCCGGGGCCCACCTTCATGGGTCCTGCCAGGTCAGGCTCTCCATCAGAGTTGGAGCAGGGACAGGGCCTGCAGTTCTGTGGCTCAGGCCGACCCACAGCCCACAGTTTCCTGGGCTGGGCCCAGCAACCACGTCCAGGACTTCCTGGACCTTAGGCCCTCAGGCCTAAAACTCCCACCACCACCCAGAGAGTTCACTGTCCCCTAACCCCCCCGGAGCCCCCAGCTCACCCCCATCAGCCTATCAGGCCAAACTGCTTCTGCTCAGAGGGGTGCTCAGAGACTCCTGTGGGCAGCCACCCCGTCCCGAGCACTGGGCACAGAGCATGCTCCAAGGGTACCCGGGACTAGAGGGAGGCGGGGTCAGGCTGGCGGGCATTGGTGGAAGCCAGCTTATCGGGGGCTTGCAGTCCTCGGGGTTGGGGGGGCTGGCGGGAGGAGCCCTGGTCTATATTTAACCAGGGCTGGGGTTGCCCATCGCAGCTTCTCACCCCCGACATCTCCCCCGCGCTCCCCTACTGTGTGCTCTAGCTCCCATGCCATAGGGGGTGAGGAGGGGGTCCCCAGGTGTGGGGGTGCAGATCAGAGGCTGGTCCTGCCCCCCAAGGCCCCCCGAGGCTCCGCCCACTTTTCCTCTCAGCCCAGGAGGGCTGTGCTTGACTTTCTGGCTTCAGGTCACGCTCAGGGTGGGGAGAGAAGAGAGAACCTTCCCTGCCCCCTGGGCAGGAGGTCCCCGCAAGGCCAGGCGCAAGGTTTCACTCCAGCCTTGGAGAAACGAGGGCCAAAGGAAGGGCAGGACCTGCCGAAGTCACCGACCCAGAGGCTGAGGCCCAGCCCGTTCCCAGGAGCCCCCTCACCCGGGGACAAAGGCCAGGCTGCCCAGGCCTCACCCACCCACCCCTCCAGTGACATGTCTGTCCGGGGGGCCAGATGTGCAGGGGGCACAGAACCCTACCTTCCTCTCCCTCAGGCTCCCGGCAGCTGGAAGGAGGGAGGGGCGGGACCAGGTGATTGATGGGAGCCTTATCAGCCCCACCCCAGCCACAGCTCCTGGTCCACCCCGGGCACCAGGACCTGCCTGACCCTGACCCTGCACACAGGGCGGGAGCAGTGCGACAGGAGCCGGCCCCAGCAGGGGCAGGAGTGGGGGTGGGCGCAGGGCAGTGTGTGGAGAGCTGCACTCTGCCCGCCTGGGCTCCAGGCCGGCGCCAGGGGCCTGTGGGCAGAGGCCAAGGTGGCTCCGGTTCCAGCTGGAAAGAGCCCACACTGAGCAAAGGCTTGTGCCTGGCGCTCGGGGCAGCCCCGAGACGGCAGAGCCTGAGGGTGCGGTCCGTGCCATTGCCCCGAGGAGGGCACAGCCTCCGACAGCAGTGGGGGCTCACCTTCAGCCACACGGCTCAGGGGTGGGCAGCCTCACCCAGCCCAGGTCTGTCTGCACCCTGGGGGCAGAGCCCGGACTCCCGCTCCCCAGAGCCAGCCAGCCGGGGTTGCTGTCCAAGGAACCCTTTCACTGGGCAGAAGGGCCCAAGGTGGGCGCAGCTCTCAGATGCCAGGAGTGGGGCCAGACTTGAGGGTCTCCGGGGAAGCCTGGAGGCAGATTCTGGGGGAAAGAGAGGCAGCTGGTGACTGGGTGTCATGGGAGGTTGCCTGGGGCCCACCTAGCCTGCTCAGCCACCCTGGTTCCAAACCGGAGCTACAGTGCAGGTGGCTTGGGGCCCCAGCTGCTCCTTCCGCCCCTGAGACCTGCTCCCAGCCGGAGCCGTTCTCGGACCTTCCCAAAGTGCCAGCCAGCCGGGCCCCGCCCCCGGTTGAAGCCCTCCTAGGGCTCCCACAGCCCTCGGGCATTGCCTGAGCCCACCGCTTGGCACTTGAAGCCCACCATCCAGGACTGAGCTCTCTCCAGCCTCCCCACTAGGCCTCCCTCACCTGCACCCACCCAGCCCCTGGGTGCTGGCTCAGCCCCACAGCACGGCTGGCATCCTGGCCTCCGCTCAGGCTTTCAGGACCCAGGGGTGCTGGTGCTCTCACCTCCATCCATGGAGTCCTGGGGCTGTGCTGCACCCCCTGTCTGCTCAGGGCACTTGGGACGGTCCCTGTGGTGATGGGGCCTTCCTTACTGGCCTGGGAGCCTCTGACCACCTGCTGCCTCCCCATCACCCCAGAGCCGGCCTTGAGGGGGAGTGACCCAGGAGTTTCAGGGGCACCACTGCCTAGGCTGGCCTGGCTAGGGTCCACGCTGGGGCCCACGGGCCCAGCTCTCTGCTGACTCCACCTTGGCCTCTGCGCTATACTTGCCTTCCCACACCGAGGAGTCTCTCCTTGGCTCACTGTCCCCATTTTCCCGAGTGTCCAGAGGCCCTGGCTTCTGCATCTGGGGCTCAGCACTAGCTGAGCTTCAAGGCTCGGGAAACCCAGGATCGGCCTCAGTCCTGGGCCCCACGTTCCCCAGGTTAGGCCAACCCAGCTGCAGAGCCAGTGGAAGGGGGAAATACCACCCTTGGATCCCATCTCCTCAAAGGAAGCAGGTGGCAGGGGCTCTTGCTAAAACATAAATCACCCTCAAAATCCTTCCTAAAAATAAGGAAGAAGACACGTGTGTTCTCACCATACTATTCCACATTTGTTAACGCAATAGGGCAAGAAAAATAAATAAGAGGTATAAAGATTGGGAAGGACCTGGTAAAATCGTCATTCATAGGCAAGTAGTTTTTCTGACCTGGCTGGTGTGGCTCAGTGGCTTGAGCACTGGCCCGCAAACTGAAAGGTCGCAGGTTTGATTCCCAGTCAGGGCACAGGCCTGGGTTGCAGGCCAGGCCCCCAGTTGGGAACGAGCAAGAGGCAACCAATGTTTCCCTCCCTCTCTTTCTCCCTCCCTTCTCGTCTCTCTGAAAATAAATAAATAAAATCCTTTTTTTAAAAGAAAATAAGCCTATTAGAAAAACGCACTTAAAAGGCTCCCCCCTTGCCTTGGCCGGGGTAGCTTAATCGATTGAGCACTGGCCTGAGAACCGAAAGGCTGCTGGTGTGATTCCTGGTTGGGGCGCAGGCCTGGGCCGGGTCACCAGTTGGGGGCATGTGAGAGGCAACCAGTTGATGTATCTCTCAAACATCTATGTTTCCTTCCCTCTCTCCCTCTCTTTCTATTTCTCTAAGTAAGTAAATAAAAATCTTTAAACATCAGTGGATTGAATGCCAGCCTGCAAATCAAAGGATCACAGGGTCAATTCCCAATCAGGGCACATGCTTGGGTGTTGTGCTGTGGGACAGGTCCCCAGTAGGGGGCGCGTGAGAGGCAACGACACATTGATGTTTCTTCTCTTCCTCTCTCGCGGCTGCATCCCGTCGACCCCCCACTGGGGACCCTGCCTGCAACCCGGGCACATGCCCTGACTGGGAATCAAACCAGTGACCTTTCGGTTTGCAGGCCAGTGCTCAGTCCACTGAGCCACACCAGCCAGGGCAATAAATAAAATCTTTTTAAGAAATCAATAAACATATCCTCAGGTGAGGATTAAAAAAAAAAAAAAAAGACTCCGCCTCTTCAGCAATGACGCATAAAACGGCAGGGGCTGCCGTCACCCTCACAGCGGGCGCAGGCTCCGCCTCCGCTCGCTGGGCGTTCAGGGCCCCTCTGGCTCCTCCCGCTCACTCAACACCTCTCCCCCACACCTTGGCACAGGCTGTGCCTTCTGCCAACAGGGACCTCACCCCCACCGCCTCCCTCAGCCAGCTCCTTCAAGGCTCAGAGCAAGTGGCTCCTTCCCCAAGAAGCCTCCCTGGATCAGCCGAGCCCCAGAGTACGGTCAGCACCGAGTCCGGTCTGGCCCTGGGCTTACCTTCCCCCGGGACTGAGGAACAGTTACGAGCTCTGGGGCACCTGCCCTTTGACCCGGTCACGCCCCCCCCCCAGGGCGGGGAGTGCCCCAAGAAAGCAGATAAGCAATCTGCCTGGTGGGGGTGTGAGCCTGTGGGTGTGCCCTTACTTTCGTGTGCACGGGCTCTGCACGTGTGCTGGTTTAAGTGTGTCTCCCTGCGTATATGTCTCTGGTCTGGAATGTCGGCGCCTCAGAAGGTCCGAGAGTGTTTCTCTCCACGAGTCTGTGTGGCTGTCCGTGTCCGCACGTGTGTCTTCACGTCTCTGTCTGTCTGTCTGTCTGCTTCCTGCGTTTGCGTGTGTCCACTGTGATTAGCTGGCACTCCGGCCTGGACTCTGAGCTCAGGCCCTTGGCCCAGAACACCACTAGCAGAACAGGAATCGTCCGAAGTCCCTTGAGTCCCCGCCCACTGGCCACACCACGCCCGTGGCCCTCCTGCTCCACCTGCACGGAACGTACCTGCTGAGTAGGTAGATGCTACGCCTCGGCAGAGCAGGCCCCCAGCACAGGCCACCGAGCGGGGCCCTCAGGGCCGGCCCAGGCAGTGAGGCCTCTGGGGCAGCCAGAGCCAGCGACCAACAGCTGGGACTTCCCAGCTTCGGCTTGTGCCTGCCTGGGCCCACCGGCCCCACCCCCAGCCCCACCCTCCGGCCGACCCCATACTTTCACTTTCAGAAGCCTTCCCATCCCCTTCCATTCCAGAGGCAATCTGTCCAGCTTTTTTGAGTCCTGGCTGCCCGGGGCCCAGGCTGAGGTTCAGGGAGCATGAATGGGGGTGTGCAGACCAGCGGTGGCTGCTTCGGGGGACTGTGGTAACTGCCAGCTCCTCCGGCGGTCAGATCCAAGCCAGCCGGGGGGGCCACGCAGCCCACGACTGGCAAGCCTGGAAGGACCCCTCCCTCCAGGGCAGAGATGCCAGCTCCAGGCCTGCCTGCCAAGCTCATCCTGAGAGTTCCTGCCTGGCACCAGGGACCAGGAGGACAGGAGTGGGACCTTGATGGGCGGGCTGCCCTCGGGGCTGAGGAGGGGTGGCGCTCTGGGCAGGGGTCAGCGTGTGAGCAAAGGCGGGGGAGGGGTGCCTGAGCTGGGAGCACAGCCCCTCCTCCCCCCCCCCCCCCGGGATCAAGCCGCAGAATTTTGTGGGGTCACTGAGATTTCCCAGAAGAGGCAGGCCCCTGGAGGTTGTGGGGGGATTCTGCTGCCAGCGTCCCAGGAAAAAACTTAGGGGAAATCCGAGGAGGACAGACCCAGGCCTGTCCTACCTGGGCTGGAGCCATGAGGGGGGCGCGTGGGGAGGGGGCCGAGGCAGGAGAGGTGCCCCGGCAGGGTGCTGGGAGAACAGGGAAGAGCTTGTCCTCAGGCCCCCTAACGCAGACCTGCAGGCCGGGCCACTCGGACCACAGGCGCTGTTCCCCCGGCCCCGCAGGCTGGAGGTCGGAGGCCAAGGCGGGCACAGGGCTGGTTTCTCCTGAGGCCTCTCTCCTGGGCTCGGAGGTGGCCGTCTTCTCCCTGTGCCCTCACGCAGACCTCCTGCTGTGTGTGTCTGTGTGCTCATCTCTTCTTCCTGCAGGGACCCCAGGCCGACTGGCCCAGGACCCGCCCTCCTGGCCTCGTTCTGACGTGGGCTGAAAGGCCCCGTCTCCAAACACAGTCACGCTCGGAGTCACGGGGGGTTAGGACTTCCACATCGCCTGAGACGCTGCAGCCCCTTGCTGCCATCCGCAGATGGGCCCCACTGGGCCCAGAGATGCCAGCTCCTCCTCCAGGAAGCCCTCCCTCCTCCAGGAAGCCCTCTGGCACACCACGAGCCATTAGCTCTGTGAGCCCTGGGCTCCCCCCTGTGAACTAGGGTCATAAGAGCCCCAGTTCAAGCCCATGGGACGCCCAGCCGGTTGGATGGGCTTTCCCCCCACTCAGCTGGCCTCCTGTCCCGTGCCCTCTGGCCATCAGAGGCGGACAGATGGGAGGGGGACGCATGATTCCAGGGACAGAGGGCCCATCCCCATGGGGTGGCCTCCCAGGGCTGTTCAGTGGGGTGCTGGGGCAACGTCGTCCTGCTGGGGGCCCCGCGGGGTAGCTGGGCTCCACCGTTTGGCACTGGCACACTAACTCAGAGCGACACAGGGACCTGCTCACGGCCACCCGGCTGGCTGGACAGAGACCAGGCCTCCAGCCCAGTTTTCTGCCTCTGAGGCCAGGGCTACCCCGTGGGGACCGGCCCTGGGGACCCCTCAGTCTCACCCTCCTGTTCCCCAGCTCACAGGGCAGGTCCCCGGACCTCTCACGGTGGGTCACCTCCACTCAAGAGACAGGCCCCTGAAAAGCTGGTGGTGCCCAGGGCCTGGGGTTGTCCTGGACTTCTCCCCGGGAGGCCTGCTCCCACTTCCCAGCTGGAGGCCGCCATGTTTCTTTCCTTCTACTTGCATGGTGTCTCCCCCGCATCCTCAGTCAAGCCCCTCGGGAAAAGCCCCTGGCGGTCTGAGAGGCGCCTCAGGCCAGGGCTGGGAGGGCAGGTCAGGGGAAGGCAGGCCGGAGGCTCCCCGACCGGGTGCTGCGCAGCCTCAGGAGCGCCCCAGGCTACTTCTGTGTGAGACGGAGCTGCTGTTGGGATGAACGGGCTCACCTCGCGGGAGGACCTGGCTCCCAGGTCCCTGGGACGGGGGCCCTGCCCCGATGCCTGCCTGTCCTCAGAGCTCCTGGGAAGCCGGGCTGCCTCCCGCGAAGGCAGAGGCCACAGGCGGCAGATTCCACCTGCGGTGCTGATTCCACCTGCGGTGCTGCGGGCTCGGGCCAGAGACGCCTCTGAGAGCAAGAGGCCCGGGCCCCATCCTCGGTCCCTAACTGGCTGTGGGCCTGGGCCTCTGTCTGAGCCTCAGTCTCTCCAAAGACGAGGTGACCCATCTCGGAATCCCAGCGAGCTGTGATGGGGGAGAGGCGGGGCTTAATCATGGGCCGGGCGTCTGTCTCCGGAACCGCCCCCGCCCCGCCCCCACCAGGACAGTCCCAGCGGAATCCGGCTGGGCTAGGGTCCGGCCGGCTGCGGGTTCCTGAGCTGACCTGGGGAGCCAATGGCAGGGCTGGGGTGCTCTGCCCACCCCCACTGGGCTGCCTCCCTGGGTCTGACCCCCGCCTCCCAGCTCACCCCGCACCCCCGATGGTAGGTCGCCTTCACCGAAGACCTGTCTGGTTATTTCAGGGCGCGCTCCAGAGCGGCGCAGTGGGCGCTGCCGCACTCGGGTCTCCGGTGCACCGGGGACTCCGAGCCCAGCTCTTTGTCAGCTGCCGGCCCGTGGGAAGGTCGTGTTCCAATGGCCGCGACGCTGCCTGGGAGGGTGAGGATGCAATCTCTGCGTGCGGCACCGTTGCCCACCCGATGGTCCTCACCAGGAACCGGAAAGCACCCCCTCCCTCAGGCCCCTTGCTCTACCTTCCAGGTGTCAGCAAGTCCTGGCGACAGTTCCTGTGCCGTGTCTACCCCTGTCCCGCCCCCTTGGGGACCAGACAGGAAGGACTGCAGGAGGAGGTCAGGAAGGGCCTCGAAGGACAGCCAAGCACCTCCCCCACGGTGCAGACCAGGGGAAGGCCGGCGGAGCCGTGGGGGCCTGCGCGGAGGCCCACCGGGTGGAGAGGCTAAAACTCGAGCAGGACCCCAGACTGCCAGGCAAACCTTGGCACTTCAGCCTCCCACCCCTGCTGCGTTTGGGCGAGGGGCTACTTTTAGAAGGAAGACAGATTGGAGAAGGTGCCTGCTTCACCCTGGAGGCTAGCAAGGCCTGCAGGGAGGAACGGGAGGGCCTGCGTCTCTCCTCCCCACGCACGCTCACCTGGCCCCGCTCCGCCCGGCTGACATTTCTGTCGCACTGCCCCCTGCCAGGCCCTGAGCTCCCTCAGGCCTGGTGGCCAGGCTTGCCGCAGACCCGGAGCCAGGTTGGGAAGATGGGAGAGAGGGTGGCGCCAGGGGAGTGGGCCCAGGCAGTGACCAGGCTCCTGTCCCTCAGGCCAGCCTGGCCAGCCAGCTGGGATTCCCTGCCCTCGTGCAGTGGGACAGAGCTGGGGGACAGTGCCACTGGACGCCATGGAGAGACAGGACCCTCCTGTGGAGCAGGAAGAGGTGCCACCTGATTTCCCAGGTGGGCTCTGTGTCCAGCTTGGGGGCCTCCCAACCTCAGGAATCCTGGTATAGCTTTGGGCGCTGCCCTTCACCCCTCAGTCACCTCTGCTGCTGTAAAATGGGACTTCCGTCTGATTTGATTAGATCCAGCCTGGCATAGGCTGGATCCCCCCGCCGCCGTACCATCCCTACACCCCATGTACCTGGAGTGAAGGGGTGACAGCAAAGACTCCTGCCCTCAGGGTCCAGCCAGGACGGCAGGCCCCGAGGAGGGGTGGGGAGGGGACCTGGAGGACTCTGGTCCTGCCCGGGGCGGCTGAGGCGGCGGTGAGCAGAGCCCCACCAGCCACCCTGAGCTCCACCCGCACACAGAGCTCCCACGCGCGTGGCCTGTCACTCAGCACCTGGCCTGGTCAGCCCGGGCTCCACGCCGACCACAATTGTCCTCAGCCCCTCGAGTGCCCACCACCAGGAAAAGCCTTTATTTTCACTTCAAACCACGGAACAAGGTGGGGGGGGGATCCCAATGGGGGCCCCGACCGAGGATGGGAGAGGGCGGGGCTGTGGGCCTGGCCTGACTTGGTGAGGCCGGAGGCCGTGGCCCAGCTCTGTTCTCCGCACACCAGCCGGCCGCCAGGGACGCAGGTCCTCTCTGCTGTCAGAGGGCAATGGCAGGGTTGGCAGGGACAGCAGAGGCTGGCCACGTCCTTGTCCTGTTACTGGGCCGTGAGGGCCTGGTCCTCAGAGCTGGCCCGCTGGCTGCCAGCGTCGTCTGGAGCGGCGTCCCCGGGTGCTCCTGCCAGACCCGGGGAGGGGGCTGCAGGAACACCAAGGCCCGGTGTCGGCGGGGCTGTGCTCCCGGCAGGTTTGCAGGGCAGCGTGTGGGATGGGGCAGCCACTGTTCCCCACGGCAAAGGAGGGGTGCTGGGTGCGCACCTCTGGGTCCAGGGGAGGAAGGACCAGGCCAGGCCTTGGGAGCAGGGTGGCTTCTGCCCTGTCACCAGAACCAGGGGTGGCCGGCCCGGGAGGCCCGGGCAGACTGGGGGCACCCCAGAACCCAAGTCCCACCCGCCCAAGGGGCTGCCCTGCTGTTGTGAGAGGGACCTGACCACGGTTGTGGAGGCTTCGGGGCGATGAGGGGGGTTGGGGCATGCACAGGCCACTTCTGGGCCCAAACATCAGGGGGTGGCTGACCACTCAGGGCTGCCGAGGGTGGGGGCAGGGGAGGGCGACATCTGAGGAGGGGGAGAGGGCAGGCAGGGCGTTGAGCAATCCCAGCGGAGGCCAAATTCACTTCCTCACCAGGGGACAGACTCCCCCTCATGTGACCTGCAGAGGTCCCCTTGGCCCCACCCACTGCGTGACCTGCGTCCGGCCCTGGCTCCCAGCTGCACACGGCCCCCTCCAGGGAGCATTCCCGCCTCAGCAGCCCCCGGGGCCTCCCACCAGGGAGCCTGTGGCAGCCCGCCGTGGGCTGGCACGTCTGCCCCCTCGTGGGCACCAGGGCTGGGCCTGCTCAGTGTCCCTACCCTCAGCCCTTCCAGTCCCTCGGGGACAGCGCCCCAGCCGGGGGGAGGGAGGAGGCAGACAGGACGGTGAGGGGTGAGATACCAGCCTCTCATCCAGCGGATACTCACCGCGTCCTCCTCTGCACCCTGGGCCCAGCGGTGGAGGAAGGGACCTCGGGTGCGGGTGGAGGGCCCCGGGTGCAGGAGCAGGCAGGAAGGAGGCCCCGCTTCTGACCCTTCCCTGCGGCCCTCAGGCAGCCCTCACTCACCAGCAGCGCCCCGGATCTGGGGAGAACCCCACTGGGCACCCTCCGGGGGCCAGCGCAGCTCCCCGCTCTCCACAGTGCCCGCCGAGCTGGGCTCCACCACAATGGACGGCAGCCGCTGGCCCAGCCGAGGGCCCTTCTCCCGGGCACCCAGCACAGCCTGCAGGCAGGGCGGGCAGGGGTCAGGGCAGTGGAGGCCCTGGGCTCCCCGCTCCCTCCCACACCTGTCCTGGGGCCCTCACACCCCCATGGGCTGTACCCCTCCTCCACCCCACCCCTGGGGCCGGGACACTTGGGGTCACAGCTCTCCCCGAGGCACCACGGCACCCACTTGGGCTCACCCCTTAGGCTCACTTCCCAGACAGGAGCCTGAGGCTGCGGAGGTCAAGGCCGCACAGTGAGTGGGCCCAGGGATTCTGTGCAACCCCCAGCTGCCTCCCATTTCCTGCACAGCCCCTACTTGGGGTCTTCCCTGCTGGGCCCTTGGCCTTCTCCCTGCTCCTAGGAGCTGGGAGGCTGTTGCCATGGCTACCTGAGCAGCGCACCCTGGGCTCCCCGTTCAGCGCCCACAGGAATGCGGGGGCGCCTCCCCAGCCCTCCTGTGCCCTCAGCATCTCCGCCTCCCATTCAAGGCCTTCCAAGGTGGAGGCTCCAGCAGCCAGTGCTGCTCCCCAGCCGGCCCTCCCCCGCCCCCCGCTCTGCCTAGACTGGCCTGCAGGCCCCACCTCCACGCCCCTGCTCAGGCGGGTCCCTTGCAGGAGCCCCCACCCCCACCCCTTTCACCTAGCAGGGCAGCTGGTGGGTGCGTGTCCATGGTCCCCCAACGGCCCCAGGGCCTTGGGGACACGCAGGCACACACCGGGCAGGGCTTCCCTGAGCTGTTCCGGGGCCACAGCAGAACCACCTGAACACGTGCTCAAATGCACATTCCTGGGCTCCCGCCCGGACTCTGGGTGGGGGCCCAGGAACCAGCATTGCAACCTAGTGCCCCAGGGGGCTTTGAGGTGTGAGAACAGGTGTCGCTGGGCAGGGCTGTCTGTGGAGCCAGGGGAAGAGCGGAGCAGGGGCCCCAGGCACGCCCCAGCGACCGCAGTGACCACAGCGTCCTGGGTTCTCCTGCTGGCCTTCGGGTCCAGAGACACTTCCCACCCACCATTCTCCTTCCTGCCTCCTGGGGAAGCCCTGCCGACCCCAACCAGGGGTGTCACTTGCCCAGAGGGAGATCCAGGCCAGCAGAGCTCGGAGTTCCAAGGCCTGGGGGCCCCCTTCTCCTCCTGCCTGGCCAGGGAGGCTGTGTCTGCGCAACCCTAGGCTGCAGACTGGCCTCAGCACCACTCTGCCCTGCACCCCCCATGATGCCCACGATGAAAACTCAGAATGTTACAACTGTGCTCCTGGGGCAGTGAGCTCACTTTTAGCTGCATCAACACCCTCGTCAAAACAAAACAAAACAAAACAACAACAAAAAACTAGAGCCGAGGGCGGGCGACTGACTCTGGCATCTGTCTCCACCCGCAGAGAGAAAACTGCCCGAGGGCCAAGCTCTGGGGTCTCCGCGGTCCCGGAGGGGTGCTGAGTAAGCCAGGGCAGCTCAGCCTTCGGTCGCCCTCTCCACCAGACCCCTAGAGAAGAGCAAGTGCCTCCCCACACAGATGGGTAAACCGAGGCATGACCCAAGACATGGGCTGGGACTGGAGCCTGGCTGTCTCCTATCCCTCAAGGCTGGGGACTGGCACCCCAGGGTCCCAACTACGTACCTTTCCTGCTTGGCCTTCGGCCTCTTCAGCTGGGCTTGGCTCTGGCATGGCAGGCCGGGGACCGTCCATGCTGCCACCGTGGGGCTGCAGGAGGGCAGTGCGAAGGCGGATGTGCAGACAGAGGGCCGGAAGCCGGATCCCACCCTCCTCCTGGAGCCTCCCTCTGCTCCAGCTGCCTCCCCACACAAGCCCGGGCCCAGCACCCACGGCCCAGCTGGACCTCTGTCACCGTTAATCCGGTCCCCAGCCTGCCACCAGAGGGGCGCTGGATGGGCACTGGCCTGCCGCACGAGGGGCAGAGGGCCGGGGCGGGAGGAGGTGAGGCTGGCCCAGCCTTAGGGCCCACCAGGGCTTCCTGGAGGAAGGTCAGCTGGTCTGAGGCCCAGGGGATGAGCAAGAGGCAGCCAGGCCGGTGGGGAGGAGAGGTGTTCTGACTCGGGAAACAGCGGTGGGGTGACTTGGGGGGGGCAGGATGTGGAGACAGGAGGCACCCAAATGGGTTTCTGAGGCTGGGAGCCGCAGGGGCCAGGTTCAAGGCAGCCAGAGGCAAAGGTTCCCAGCTCCCCACTGCCCCCAGAGCGCACCCCCCCCACACACGCAGAGTTGGGCTGTCAGCCCACAGCTGAAGGGAAGCCTGCCTGCGGTGGCCCTGGGCACAGGCTTGTTCCGCCCGGCCTCGGGGCAAGGGGCCCAGCGAGACCAGGGACTGCACAGCAGGAGCTCCAGCCTCAGCAGTGGGGGTGGGCTCTGGCAGGCAGACGCCTCCCTTTGGCACTGCTGTGGGGGGAGCCGGGCCCCAGGCAAGGGCAGGAGTGCTGGGCCGGGGCGGGGGTGGGGGGGATGGTGAACTGGGCAGAGGGCCAGCGGGGATGGGCTCTCGGTGACCAGCAGGGTGAAATGCCTGTGACGCCCTGCTGGTTGTGGGGGGCATCCTGTGGGCGCCCAGCAAAGTGGGGAGGTGCTATTCTGGGAAGTGAGGTTCCTTCCACCAAACACCCAACTCGGGTCCGCTCAGTCCCCACTGAGGTCCCAGGGGAGGAGAGGGGGCCCAGGCTGCAGGGGGCATCTGGGGCGATGGCAGCCAAGCCGCACCCACCATGCCTCCACCCCACCCCCGAGCATCCCCGGCCCACGGCTCCCAGCTCTGTCCCTCCACTGAGCCCCTGCTGAGATCTCACCCCAGGAGCCAGGACCTCTGCTAGAGCCCAGGGCAGCCGGGACAGAGGCCCGGCAGACGTGAGAGAGAGACTCAAGAGGCAGCGGGCTGCTGGCCGCAGACAAAGCCGAGAGGATCCAGCTGGAGAAAGACACCGAGAGAAGCAGCGGACCCAGACAGGTAAAGACAAGGAGAGAGTGATGACAGACACAGGTGGTAGAGCCGTCACCTTGGGCGGAGCCGGGGCGGCGGGTGCAGAGCGAGCGCCTGAGGGCTGCCTCCCCGCCCTGCGCCAGGCTCCAGCGACAGCGGGGTCACCAGCCCACCGAAGGTTCCCACCACCCACACCTCGGGCGGCTCCCAGGTGTGTAAGGCCAGCTATGGGCGCCGCTCGTGCCCAAAGCCTGGTGCCCAGCAGCCGAGGGCTCCCCGTGATCCCCGCGGCTGCCCCTTCCCCAGGAGCTCCGACTCAGACCCCGCTCAAGTGCCCTCCTTCCCTTCCTCCTCCTCGCGCCGCGCCTGCCCACCCGGGCCGTGGTGGGCGCACCGGGGCCGTGGGCTGGGGCTTGGGTGGGGAGGGTGCGCCTTGTGCCCGGCGCCTCACTCACACTCACTGCGCACGCCGGATGCTCGCGCCGGGGCCGCCACGCTGGGCTGGGCGCTGCTCGCCCGGCTGGCGCCCTCCCTCGCTCCCCGCTCTCGCTCCCCCGTGCTCCCCGCCCACACGCTCTCGCTAGCCCTGCCCCCCATTCCCACTCCGGCCCCCCCCCCCCCCCCCCCCCCCCCCCCCCCCCCCCCCCCCCCCCCCCCCCCCAGCTGCCGTCCTCCCTGCTCGGCTCAGCTCTGCTCCCAGGTAGGACACCAGCCTCAGCCTGTCTTTGACAAGACCCTCCCCCGCCTCCCCAGAACCTGACCACGGTCCCTTGAGACCCAGAGCCTCAAGTTCGAGGTTCTGGAATTCAGGGGACAGAATTGGGTGAGGCCAGATACATAGAAGAGGACACCCTAAAAACGGAAGGAGTGAGGAGGACAAGGAGAGGTGGACAAGGAAGAGGGAAGGCCAAGGTGCACCCGTGCGGGGGAGAGCCATCTAACTAACTCCTCCCCACCCCTTCATCCCCAACCCCATTCCCAAAAAGGAGCAAAAAAACAGCCTGGGACAGTCTCCTTCAGCCGGATGCTCAGAATGGACACCAGAGGCCAAGGTGCAGAACCTCTGGTGTGCGTGATTTCCCACGGTTCCACCAGTCGGCCTCTAACACCTGCTCCCACCCAACACCCCCAAGCCACCATTCAGCATCCACTTCTCCAACCAGCGCCATCTGCCACGCAGCACCAACATCGCCCCCAGCCACCAGCCGTCACCCCACTCTCCCAATCCAATCGCCATCCACTGTCCGAACTGCAGGCCCCCATCCACGACCACCCTCACCCGCCATTCGCCAAGCCGGCATTAACACGCTGTGAAGATGCCCACAGGCCCCGCGTCCGCCCGCCGCCCACCGCCACGGTCTGACGGCTTTCCCTCAGCATTTAACGACGATCGTCCATCTATCGTTCACTCGTCCGTCCACCGCAAGTCTGGATTGTCAGCTGCCCATCTGCCAGCTGCCTGCTGTTCATTTATCCAGATTTATCCCCCACCCACCCACTAGTCTCCTTCCACCCGATCAGCCACTATTCACCCGTTTACCGGTACTTTCAGCCACCACCAGTCACTCACAGTCCTCCCCCCATTCCTAGTTTTGTGAATGAACTATACAACACACCCACCGCCTCCCCACCACCCACCCACCCACCCACCCACTTCTTACCCTCCAGTCGCTGTCCGCCTGTCCATACCCTCTCTGCACCCTTTCCTCATCCAGCTGGAATGCACCATTCACCCCACACCCACTCAGGTGTCACCTGCCATCCATGCCTGTTTACCCGCTCTGGAACATGTGCTGAGCGCCCTCTGAGCGCCGAGCCTTACGCCCAGTGCTCGGCTAGCGCACAGGGACAGCAGCGGGCATCCACCCGCCCCCCCACCGCAGCCACCGTAGCTGCCCACGCACCGCCCGTCTCTTCCCCACGAGGGCATCGTTCCCATCCATCACGCACTGCGCATCCAGTACCCCCCTCGTCCATTTCCCGTTCCCTGTTCCCCTTGCCGTGCATCTGTCTTTCTCCATAGACACACTGAGCCATTCCCGGCCACGCTGCATCATCACCCGCCTTCCCTCTACCGCTCCACCTTCTTCACCCCCACCACGCGCATTTCCTGTGTCCCTTTTCCAAGATGCGGCCAGGTATCATTTAACCTCCACCCGCTAATCACGCAACCATCACCTATTCATCCAAAATCCACCTGTTACATGCTCACCATTCACCCCCCTCTACACTTCCACGGCACACGACCCATTGCCCACGCCCCGGCAGCCGCCCGTTCGCTGGCCGTCTGTCCCTCCATTCACGTGCCACCCAGCCACTGTCTGCTTGTCCCCCACTCACCACCCACTCATCGATGTACGTGCGTCCCACGTGTCTGTCATCTGCCTCTCCATTCTCTAGGGGCGGACCCATCACAGCCACCCAGCTACTGTTTGTTTACCCCCCCCCCCCCCGTTGCCTGCAATCAGCCCACCACAGATTCCTTCGGGATCCGTCAGTTCCTCAGCTTTGTGTCCGCAGTCATCTACCCTTCTTCTGCCAATCAACGACCTGTCTCTCCGCTCACCATCGCTTAACCAGCCACTGTTGCACAGATGTGCCCACCGCCCACTGACTTCCTTCCACTCATGTTCTAACACCCCGTCTGTCCCGACTACGGCGTGTCCGGTGCCGATCCAGACATCACCTGTACGCCATCCCCTGCCCCCACCGGCTGCCAGTGCATCATTGGTCCGTGAAGTCACCGCCCCGCCCTGGCACTCAGCCCCGCCTCCCGTCCGTCCTCCTGCCATGCGTCCTCCGTTGTCCTTGTGTTTTGTCCTCACGCTGTCCGCACACACAGACCTCAGTGAGCTGCTCTCACTTCCACCCCCACCACCCAGCTCCACCCCTCAGCCAGCCAGCCATCTTCTCCCCGTTCTCCTGCCCATTCATTCATAAGCTATACACATATATTTATAAATAGTAACATTAAACATTTATTTTTATAACGGTATAATTTTTTTAAGATTTTACTTATTTAATTTTAGAGAGAGGGGAAGGGAGGGAGAAAGAGGGACACATCAATGTGTGGTTGCCTCGCATGTGACCCATACCAGGGACCTGGCCTGCAACCCAGGCATGTGCCCTGACCGGGAATTGAACTGGCGACCTTTTGGTTCGCAGCCGGCACTCAGTCTACTGAGCCACACCAGGTGGGGCGTCATGTTAAACACTTATTACTAGTTCTACTGCTGAGTCATGGGCTCATCAAGATGAGTAAGATCCCATCCAACTTCAAGGGCTGGTGAATTCAGGGCCGGATGGTCCACACAGGGAAATGGAACAGACAGGCATGGGTGTAAAATCTATATTGTGCCAAACTCTCGGTGCCTCCACCTTCCGGGCCTGGGGCGGCTGCAGCTCTTCGCACAGGTCCTTCACCAGCAGCCCTGGAGTGGGGGGTGTCACCGCAGGGCTCGCAGAGGCCAGATCTGGGCGCGGCGCCTGTCACATGGGAGACCTCGTGCAGTGGGTGTAAGGAGAGGTGAGACTGGAAAAACAGGTCGGCGTAGATGGTGCAAGGCTGGGACTTCCCGGCTGAGGGACGGTTCCCTGCGGATGATGGCCTGATGAAGACACGGTGCTCCGGGAGGTTTTAGGCAGGCAAGCCCACCCCCCTCCCCGAAATACGCACACACTGACCACTCGCTGGAAAGCCCCCGAACCAGAACCGGAAAGCAATGCTTATGGCCCCTGCCCAATGCCCAGACACCCTCCCGTCAGCACGGCCTGCGCTGGCCTGCTCCGGAGCGCCGGCTCCCACCACCGCCCCCCTCCCCCAAAGGCCACCTCACTCCTTTCCACTTGGGCAGGAATTGCTCTCTGTACCTGTTAATGAGGGTGCCAGCTCACCCGAAGGCGCTGGATGTCATCCAAGGTGTTAGCAATGGACGTCACAGCTCCTGGGGATTGTTCTTGCGGGGTAAAGCAAGCTCAGCGGTGGAGCAGAGAGCAGGGGACCGGGAGCCTCTTTAGGATGGGCCTGGAGGCCCATCTTTGCCTCCAGCCTCCCACTCCGCGCCTCCTCCTCCCTCCCGTCGCCCCTGCCCCCAGGAGCCTCTCCACAGGAGCCAGCAGGTCTGGACGCAGCAGCCGTGTCCTGGCTACGCCCGGCCGGTGCTGTGTCCCTGGGAGGCCCCTCTGCTCCCCCGGGCCTTGGAGTCCCTGCCAGTGCGGTAGGAGGATGCAGTGGGCGAAACGAAGACGGAAGACCGACTGTCTCTGACACTGGAGACGGCCTTCCCAGCGCCCTCGGCCACACATTCCCCCTCCGCCGTGTGCGCGGAGGGGAGGGCAGCGTCCCCGGGCGGGCCGCGGGTGCTGCGGCCGTGGAACCCGGGCTCCGGCCAGCAAGGAGGCCCCCGCGCCCTCTTGTGGCCACACCTGGGTACAACACCCAGACTCCTGGAAGGTCGCCGCGGAGCAGGGCAGAGCGCCGTTTGGGTGTCCCGCTGAGCGGCGGTGTGCGCACCGCGGTCCTGCACTCTGCCCTCCCGCACTGGCCCTCTGGGGGGCGCAGGCCCAGGCTGAGCCCCTCTGCCTTTGGTGGGCTGGTGGGCAGGAGGTCGCGCGTAAACACCCCAGGGGAGGAGTGGACGGTCCTAGCAGAGGCGTTTCTAAAAGGCCAGAGTACACGGCAGCCCCCACGTGGGAGCGAGGCGCAGCGCAGGGCGCTCTTCCGGAGGTCTGGGGCCCCAGTGCGCCCGCGGAGGGCAGGTCCTGCGGGTGGGGGCACCTCCTCCCAGTGAGGCTGGAGTGGGGACGGGGAGGACCCAGGTCTGTCCCCCGGGCCTGCGCTGCCGCGGGACCGGGCCTGACTAAGGGGCGGGTCGAATGGGGGCCTGAGGCGTCCTGGAGACCCGCTCCGCGTTCGGGGTGGGCCGCGGGGCCTCCTCCGACTCCCGCCCTGCCCTGAGGCTTCAGCGCCCTCGCGGCCGAGATGCGCGCCACGCAGGGGAGAGCTGGGGGCGCCCACCCCTCCGCCCCACGCGCCCGAGGGAAAGGCAGGTGGCGGGCTTCGGGCCCAGGGTCCTGGCTCTCCTCCGACGGCGGGAGTGGGGGCGAGGAAGCACCGAGCGCGGCCCCGCCCGGCTCTCCCCGTGGACCCGGTGGCTCGGAGCCTGTCTCTGCTTCTGCGAGGCGCTGCGCCCCCTTCCTCCCCACGGGCCGGGCAGGTATTCCGGGTTGCAGGAGCCAGAGAAGGGGGCCCCGGTGACGCTCCTGCCCCACTCAGCGCCGCCGCCTCCTGCAGCTTCTGCCCCGGCACAGCCGGAGAAACAGGCCCAGAGCGGGCCCGTCGCAGAATCGGAGGCCAAGCTGGACAGAGCCCAGAGCCCGGCGTCCCGCGCTGCGCTGACAGCGGCTCAGGAGAGAGCAGGGGGCTTGTATCTCCACCCGGAGAGGGAAGGATGGGCATCGGTTCGGGCGGGCTGGGCCCATCCGAGAATTGAGAGGTCCGGGAAGGGGTGTGGTGCCTGATTTCCCACTTGAAGGACAGGTGACCTGGGACAGGTGCGGATGGCAGTGACAGGGGCAGCCCAGGTGTGGGGCCACGGCGTGGGAGCTGGAGCTGCTGCTGCTGGGACACGGGTGGGGGGCAGAGAGCCGCCAAGGCCACGCCACCGAAGTCACCCGCGGCCGGGACCATCCCCCCCCCCACCGTAGGAGACAGCGTTACCACCTGTCCTTCCCGCTGTGCGCGGGAGAGGCTGAGGCTGGGCAGGGTTCACGGTCCCGAGGGGGTGGGGCAGGGTTTTCATCTTGAGCCTCCCGAGGACTCGCCCACTGCCAGGGGCAGAGGGCAGGACCCACCGGGCCAGCCTTGGAGACACCCCAGGTCTTGCCACAGGTGACCACCCCGTTCCCCTCCCACCGCACTGCACTCCTGACCGCGGAGGTGGCGATGGGTCCTTCTCCAGGAGGCGTGTGTAGTGGGCAGTGACCGTCATGAGCCACTTTTGTTTTATAAATCCTCGCCAGAGGACCTTTTTCATTGCTTTCGAGGGGGGGGGAGAGATCTGTTGTTCCACGCACTGAAGCGTTCACGGGTGGACAGTCGCTTGTGCCCTGACCCCAAATCGAACCCGCAGCCTTGGCGCGTCGGGAGGAGCTGCCCCGCCAGGGCGGAGCCACTTTCGTGTAACAAACACAAAGTTGACACGCGCCCCCTTACGCGAATGTAGGTTGTGCAGCATGGAAATGTTCTGGAAGGATGCCAGGCATTGCTCAGGGGCTTTGCCGCGCACCTTCGGTCGTGGGGACTCTGAGGACGGAGGGGAGCGGGCGCAGAGACGCGGAGGAAGCCGCGCAGGGTCGCAGGGCTGAGCGAGAGGCGGGGCTGGGAGTGGGAGTCGCCACCTGCGACCGGCTGCTTCCGCCGGACTGGGCCGGCCCTGGGCCGGAGGGGGAAGGGCGCCGCTCTGGTGCTCCCCCTGGGGCCCGCCTCTTGGTTGGTGTGGGTTAGGGGCTGTTAACCCCGCTCACGGTACAGGCGCAGACGCAGACTCAGAGAGAGAAGGGGCTTGACTCAGGGCTCACAGCGCAGAACTGGGGGGTTCCCCGGCCTCTCCTGCTTCCCAAGACCAGCTGCCCACAGGGGTCCCTGGATTCGTCCCTGCCCCGTCCCCGGGGCGCTGAGTCCCTGCCCACCCACCGCGAGATGGGCGCTAGGCCCGCGCCCGGTAGCCTGCGGTGTAACCTGCGCTTGGAGCCGGGGGGAGCAAAGCCCCCCGCGAACGCCCTGCACGCCTCGGGACAAAGTCTTGACGGCTGGCTGGGGGAGAGGCCTCAGCAAAATCGGGGGCCCGGGGGAAGGAGAGCAGTTCCGGCCCCAGCCCGCTGGGGACTGGGCGGGGTTCAAGGCCTGAAGGCCCCGCGTCACCGCTGAAAGGTGGGACCTGGCACTCCGGATCCCGCGCGGTCTCTGAGCCCCGCAGTGGCGGGGGTTTGGGGGGGAGGCGGGGAGGAAGCGCAGGCCCGAGGTGCGCCCCGCCCGGGCCCGGGCACCTGCTCGCTCTACCTCCCCGTCCTCTCCCAGGTCCCAGCAGCTCCAGTCTCCCAACCCCGCCCCCGAGCTCCAGCGGGTCATTCAGCCGCGCGGGCCACCCTGTCCTCGTGTGTTTATTCACCACACCCGCAGGGCGACGCCCGCCGCACCCAGGCTCTCCTCGCGAGTGGGAACAGAGGCCCCCAAACCTGAACCCCAGTGTGTGCGCTCTGGGCGGCGCCGCGCTGGGTGGGAGGATCGGGAAAAGCTGGAGGAACTGGTGGGTGGGGTGGCCCCTGCCCGGCCCTGCCCTGCCGGGAGAGGCCCGGCGTCTGGACTCCCAGACACGAGTCGGTAGGGGTCCCTGCGCACCGGGTCTTAAAGGCCAGTTTCGGGAGATAATCCGCTGAGTTCTGTGCGGGGCTGTGAGACCCGTAATGACGACCGACAGTCTGATGATGAAGTGGGCTGGGGAGAGACCCCTGCGCCCGCCTGCGCATTCTCTCAGTCCCCGCAGTCCCGCAGGTGGGGGACATTACCTCCACCTCGGGCGCGGGCAGGGGGGTGGGAAGTGGGGAGGGCGCACCTTCCCCTGGGCTGTCGGGTGAGGCCATGCTCTGTCCACCGCAGTGTCCCAGCTGGAGATGGGCCATGAAGATCCCGGCACCCTGGGCCCCCTCCCTCCCTGGTCACCCAGCCCTGGGGGTGGGGCTCCAGCGCGCCGGAGGTGAGTTTGCACCCCGCCGAGAGCAGAGGCCCCCAGCACCGTTCCAGTGGCTCCGGGCCAGTGGGTCTGGGGTGCATTTCTAACAAGCCCCCAGCAGCTGACGGTGCTGGTTGGGCCAGGGGACCACAATGAGATGGACAGGGTGGAAGGGGTGGCCAGAGGGACAGGACTGTCTGCAGTCTGCCCCTCCCAGGCCTCCTCCGTGCACACCCTCAGCAGGACAGGTCAGCTTTGCAGCCTGGGGCTGTTCCTGTGCTCAGGGGCAGCGCCCAGGCCTCTGCTGGCCGAACAGGCTGAGACAAGCCCTAGCTCCTTTACTGACCCCCTGATGCCCCTGAGCAGGCCTGTCGCCCAATGGGAGCCTCAGTTTCCTTATCTGCGCAGCAGCCGGGCGGGGACAAGGCTGTGTGGAATGTGCCAGACAGAGAGGTCGCTGGGGTTAGTGCCCCACATGGGGGTATTCTCAGGAAGCGCACACCAGCCTGCGCTGGAAGGAGGCACCTGCTGCTTTGAGGAAAGGCTGGGCCCAGCAGGTGGGGGTGGGGGTGGGGGGCTGCTGAGCCTGGGGTCCTTGGCTCAGGAGCTGCCCTGCCATTTACCAGCCGTTACTCCAGTGCCTCGAGCATCCTCCGTCTGCTCTTTCGGAAAAAGGGGGCCAGTCCTGTCCCCACTTCGGGGACCCTGGCGGGTTGGTCCTCACAGTGCTGTGCTTGCCCAGGGCACCCGGAGTGTTTGCACTCCAGCCTCAGGGTCCTCCCCAAAGGCCCCTCCACTCGGGCCCCGCCCCCATCCAGGTCCAGCCTCCGCAGCGCTCCTTCCAGGCAGCAAGTGATTCCCTTCAGTGGTCTGCAGGCTCCTCGTGGAGGCGAATTCTGTATCAGCGGGGCCTTTGTCCCTGAGGCAGTGGGGAGCCATGGAAGGCTTCTGAGCCAGAGGGAGATGTGAGGATGGGGGAGACTGCTCTGGGGTAGGGGAGAGCCGCAGGCAGGGGCAAGGGAGCGCCGGTGGGGCTGTGCGGAGGGGCGAGTTGCCTCCCTCCCTCCACCATCGCCACCACCATCGGTCGGTCGCTCGCTGTCTCCTAGTACGAATGGGTGACTGTCTGCAGGTAAGATTCCCTGGGTCACCGCAGGCTGGCCTGCCAACTTCGCAGGAGGAAGTCTCGCAGAGACCTGCCGGGGAGGGTCTCTGTCTGCTCCGCCCCAGCCAGGGAGCTGGGGGCCAGAGTCTGGCCGGGTAGTCCAGCCCTCTCACCCAGCCTGCCCAGCGTTCCTCGTGGGCGGCTGCCGGGCACTGCTGGGGTCGTGCTTGTGGACGCAGGGGACGTTCCTGGAGACAGTGGGGTGGTCCCTGCAAGGACAGGCAGGGACATTAGGAGCGGAGGGCTTGCCCCAGCTCTGCACCAGGGCGCCAAAGAAGCGGCACACTGGAGAGAGGCCTGTCTGACCTGTGGTCCCTCCTCCCGGCCACCCTCCTGCCTCCTTCCTTCTCACACACATGCCTGGTGCCTTCTTTGTGCCTGAGCCTGGCGGGGTCCCAGCTCCTGCCCCTGACCTTCAGACTCCTCCACATCGTCAGCTAAGAGGCTGAGGGGGGAGAGACACACCCTCAGGAAGAGCGATGGCCCACAGGGTCAGGTGGCAGGAAACCTCGGGAACCACTGCCAGGGTCACAGTGGCCACAGGACCAGGGGGTGGTGACCAGCAGGCAAAGCTGAGCCGCTGCATTGCCTCCCACTGGCCAAGCCCTCCCCCCACACCCCTGCACCCCCTGCACCTGCCGCGCCTCCCCCGCCCCCAAGGCACACCCAGTCCTGTGCACCTGTCGCCTTTCCACTCCCCCCGGCTGTGCCTTGGGTTTCCCTACCTGGAAAGCGGCACGCCTTGCTCTCTTGTCCATGTCTCAGGTACGGTTGTCACCGCTGCTCGGAGGCCTCCCTGCGCTCCCCGTCTGCAAGGCAGGCCCACCCCCTCGCCACCACTTACGTGTCCACTTTCTTGGCAGCCCTCACCGCTCTCCGAAATTCTCTTTTTCCTGGGCACGGGTCTGCGGGCTGTCCCCGCGCTGGAGTGGACGCTCGGTGTCCGTCTTGGCTGCTGCTGCGCCCCGGCACCTAGAACAGTGCTGACAGGTAGCAGGTGTCCAGACACTTTGGGTTGGTCGAATGAGTACATGTCCATCATTTCTTGGTGGCTACGTGAAATTCCACATTATGCAGGCGCAGTTAGTTATCTGTCTACCGAGGGACATTCAGGTTTTCATTATTTTAGTCACCGGTAGCCCTGTGATGACGATGCTGCACACGTGAGCATTCGAGTCAGAGCCCCCGCAGGGCCCCCAGCGCACAGGGCAACGGGGAGAGCGTGAATGTAGCCCACGTCTGGAGGGTGGGCAGGGGCCGGGGCCGGGGAGGCATGGGAGCCCCCAAGGCTGGCAGGGCCAGGGGGCTGTGGCCAACTCTCTGGGTCCTCTGGGGCCAGCAGAAGGGCAGGGGGCAGAACCTGGGGACAGCTGCTCCCCCAGAAGAGGGGCCCAGTGCCCCCCTCCCACGGGCACAGCCCATTTGGGGCACAAAGCAGTGGAGTGGGGTGGGGGCAGGGGTGCGCGCCCGGCCCTCGAGCCCGTCCTCATCACCCTTGTCCTCTAGGGAGTGTGTCCATAGCCAGGACACACGGTGTGCCACCAGCTCCTGATGCTCGTGGCCGATCACAACCGGGCAGGGCACCGACCTGCAGCCTGAGACCTGGTCCCAGAAACGCTCTTCAGATAAGGTGCAGGGGTGGAGGCGGCGAGAGGGAAAGCCCCGTGCAGCAGGCTGCCCACTCCCCTGCATGATCTTCAACCCTCCGCCCTCCTCCTCCTCCGGCTCCTCAGCCTCACTTTTTTTTTTTTTTTTTTTTTTTAGCCTTGGTGAAAAGACCCAGAGGGACCAGAGGACCCGACTCCTTTCTGGGCCTGTCATCATCAGTGGGCTCCTCCCCTTTTCCCAACAGAAAAACCACTGAGTACCACAGGGAGTCCGGGGCTCCTCACTCGGCCCCCCACCCCGATCCCTCGGCCCCCCAGGAGGCCCCCAGGTGTAGAGCTAATTCGAGTTCCCTCTGACGACTGGGACCAGTGTCCCAGGCCGCACAGGGACCCCAGAACTGGCCCGTGGGGAGGGGCCCCCTCCAATGCGTCAGAGGCACCACTGTCCCCTGATGGAAGCACCCTGTGCTAGGACATGAGCCCTTTGGGGAAAAAGTGTACCTGCCTCGGGTCCAAAGGAAAAGACAAGAAATTCTCTCTCTTCATTTTGGTGTAAAACACCCTAAAGAAGTTCTCTGATTGGCCTGGCTTCAGTCACACGATGACATCTGATCAGGGGTTTGGAGAGCTGAGCAGCTGGCCCTTGGGGACCCATCCACCCTGCATGGCAGCCCCTCTGGGACGCCAGGATCCGAGTCTCACAGAGTGTGTGGGGAGGGGGAGGGGGAGGGGTGTCAGGTGGATAGACACGAGGACTGCCCAGTGAAGGAAGAGCGACCTCTGTCCGGTGCACATGTTGTGAAATGTACCAGAACAGCACATTGGAATTTCGGGAGACAACAGATGTGGATTCTCAAATGAGCCGTCAGGTCCCCGCACGTACACTGTCAGGAGCGATGCTTGGGAGCCCGTCGGGGACCTGGGATAAGGGGTAAGAGGAAAGGAATGGACCTGGTAACGGGGTGGTGTTGGTGCCCAGCGTGTGGGACGTGCTTCCCTTCACCTGAAGCCCAGCAGGGCTGCCTTTCCGGCAGTTCCTCAGGGACCTTAAGACACGGCTCTTATCTGGAGGCACGGTGGACTGCGGACGGACCCCGGCCGGGGAGGAAGGGCCCTGGAGCTGCCGTGGGGCAGGGGCAGGAGTGTGCTGCCCTGCTGGGACCTGCCAGCTGGTGTGTCAGGGCTGGGGCGGTGAGGGTGCTTCCTGTCGACAGACGGGAGTTGTGCAGACAGACGTGAGTCACATGAACACGTCATCTCGTGTGCTGCGGTCCCGTCCAATTGTCCCCATAGAAGGGCAGAGGTCCCCTGCAGCCAACAGGTACACACCTACCCAGAAAGGCAACAGGTGCTCAACAGCAAGAGCCGCAGGGAACTGCCAAGGAGCCCGTGCATGTCCCCGGGACAGGGGGTCAACTTACTCTCTGCCGGGCCAGGGGTGAGACCACAGCCCTCCCCTGACATGTCGTCCTCTACCCTGGCAGCTGGCAGCAGCACCAAGGGGGTGGAAGGAGGGCACGCTAGCTGAGAGAGGCTTGTGGAAAGGAGGAGGGAGAAGCCGAGCCCCTTCCTGGTGCTCACCTCAGGCCCTGAGGGGTCTGGCCGGACCTCGGGGGGAGTTAAGGTTAAATCCAGTTCGGAGGTTTAAGTCCGCAGACCTCGACATTCTAACGTCTGAGCTGAGACATTGCTGGCAGTTTGGAATTGCACCTGCACATTTCAGGGTGCTGGGGATAAGGTCAGGCTTAGCCTCACTTGTTGCAAAGACCAGCCATCCCCTGGAGCCAATCCTAGCAGCAGGGTGCCGTGAGGATGTTGTCATGGACTGAGTGTTCATGCCCCCTGACCCCGTAGGCTGAAATCCTCTCCCCTGTTTGACTAGGAGGCAGGGCCTTTGGTAGGTGATCAGGTCATGAGGGTGGATCCCTCACGAGTGGGACTCGTGCCTTCCAAGAGGACAGAGCTCCCTCTTTCCTCCACCTGAGGATGAGGACACAGCATGACAGCCCTCCGCAAACAGGACTGACCCCCAACCTGACCATGTTGACACCCCAATTTGAGACTTCCAGTCTCCAAAACTGTGAGAAATGTTTTTTTGAGAGAAACATCGATGTGTGGTTGCCTCTCGCATGCCTCCAACCGGGGACCTGGCCCGCAACCCAGGCATGTGCCCTGACCAGGAACTGAACCAGCGACCTCCCGGTTCACAGGTTGGTGCTCAGGGCACTGAGCCACACCAGCCAGGGCTACGTGTTTGTTTTTAGTAAGCTGCACAGTCTCTGGTTCTTTGTTACAGAAGTCTGAAGTGACCAAGACAGATGTGAGGACACTGGGGTTCCCTGGCCTGGGGACCCAAGACCGCACCCTTCACCAGCTGATCAGAGAGCCCCCTGTTTCTGAAACAGGAAGTCTGATGTATGATACCAGCTACCAACACGTGAACACGTACTGAGTGAGGCTCCTCTAACAGTGCTCTCCAGGTGTGAATTCATTCAGTCCTCTCAGAAGCTCACGGAAATTATGAAGTTGGTCCTATTATTATACCATTTCTTATACCCGAGGAAACGGAGGCACAGAAAGATTTCGTTTCCATGCTCACAGGTACCTGCTGTACAGAGAACTAAGGAAAACTACAGGGGGGACTGGGCCTGATCCAGTCCAGGGAGTTATGCAAGTCTGCTCTGAACGGGCAATATGGAAACGGATTTGGATTGAGCCAAGAGAGGGTGGCTGGGGAGGGGCATCTAAGATGGAGGGCTTGGCAAGGGCAAAGGCCCTGAGGCAGGAGGGCACAGGTACAGTTGAGGTGCAACAAGGAGGCTGCTGAGATTGGTGTCAGAGACTGAAGAGGGTGGGGACCGGGCGGAGCGGGGCCAGGCCAAGCCTGTGGGGTTGGCAGGTGAGAGGACGCACACGGCCCTAGTGGGGATGTTGTGGGGACAAAGGACGTCTTTACACTCACACCAGGTCAAAGACAAAACGCAGTAAAGTGCACAAATATTCACAGCACGATTTGATTGTTTTATTTATCTACAGACCCATGCAACAAGCTGCTTGATCAAGATGCAGAAGGCTCCCTCACGCCCCTTCCAGTTCATAGTCCCTCCCCCAAAAAACAGCTACTCTGACCTCTAACACCAGAGACTATTTTTGCTGGTTTTCAAAAAATTAAAGTATAATATGTAACGGTGATATGCAACGCTCTTAAGCGCACAGTTTGAAGACTGTTAAGTGTATGCGCCCCTGCGTAACCACCACCCAAATCCACTTCCAGTAGCTCCGAGCTCCCTCCCGCCCTTTTCCATCCATACCTCCACGGAGGAAGCCATTCTTCTGGTTCCCGACTCCGTGGGTTAGTTTTGCTACAGGCTCCTTTAGTTTTCCGCCAAGCCTTCATCTGCGCCCCCACCTGCTCCACGCTGCCGTCCTGCCCCTGCTGAAGCACCTTCCCCTCCCCGGGTCAGGGTTCTCGCAGCCTTGCACCCTCGCTCCCGCCCTCACGCATCCATGGCCTCGGTGCCCTTCCCACGAGTCCGAAGCGCCCCTCCTCTTCTGATGCTACGGGTTTGTTTGGGTGCGTGTAGTCTCCGTCACCCTCCTCCCCCGCCACCCGAATGAGCCAACGACCTCAGTACAAGCAGCGACTCGCTGGGCAAACTGCGGACAAACTGCTACTCTGAGACATTTGTGTTCGCGGGAGACCTAAGTTGGACACTGGAACTGGAAGTGGCCGTTGAGACGAGCACCGCGAATTCAGCGGGCGCTGGGCTCTGCCTCTCCCGCAGCCCTACCCTGTCCCGACCTCGGTCTCACGTCCTTCCATGCGAAGGTGGGTGCACGTTTCCAAAGGCCGCTCCGGGCTCGCAAGAGCCCTGGTTAAATCCCGCTGTAAAGCTGCGACTGCGGGGAGGCCCCGAAACCCCAGGACGGCCGAGGCTTCTCCGAGCCTCGCGCTCCCCTGGAACCCAGAGCCGGTATCGGCTCCGCTCCCGCACTCAGGGGGCGGGTCCGGGAAGGGATGTACCGCTGCCCGGATCCCCTCTGCGCAGGCGCGGGCGCCGCAATCTCGGCCGCTCACTAGCTCCTCGCTCGCCCCGCCCCCCACCTTCCCAGCCCCGCCCCCCGCCTTCCCAGCATCCCGGCCTCCCTACGGCGAGCGGCGAGGTCCGATCCCGCCGGGAGCCAGGAGCCGGGACGCAGGGGCGGGGCGGCGCGCTGAGGTCAGCGCGGCGACGGCCGGCCCCGCGGTGGTTGGCTGCACCCGCGCTGGCCGCGCCCTGGTTGGCTGCGGGCCGTGGGGCTGGGCCGCCGGGTCGGGACTGGGGTCGGAGCTGGGGCGCCGGTCGGGCTCGCGCAGCGCTCGGGTCCGCTCCTGTCCAGGGCGGTGGCGGCGAGGAGGGCGCGGCCGCGGGCGTGGCTGAGGCGAGCGGGCGGGGCGGGCCGCGTCGGTCTTGGAGGGCGGCGGCGCCGAGGGGAGGAGACCGGTCCATGGACCCGCGGGGCCCGGCGCCCCAGACGCTGCGCCGCCGGGACCGAGCTCAAGATGTCGGCCTAGGCCGGGGCGCGACGACGCGGACGGGGCGGCGAGGAGGTGCTGCCAAGGCTCGCGGCCGCCGGGTCCCCGAGGGCTCGCCCTGACGGACTGGCCGAGCGGGCTGTGAGAGGCGGGCGCGTGGGGAGCGGGCCGCGCGGCACCATGTCGGCCAAGGTGCGACTCAAGAAGCTGGAGCAGCTGCTCCTGGACGGGCCCTGGCGTAACGAGAGCGCCCTGAGCGTAGAGACGCTGCTCGACGTGCTCATCTGCCTCTACACCGAGTGCAGCCACTCGGCCCTGCGCCGCGACAAATACGTGGCCGAGTTCCTCGAGTGGGGTAAGTGCACGCGCCCCTGATCCTCACTCCCCAGCCCCGACCGGCCCGGCTTCCTCCCCACCCTGCCTCCTCCTCCACGCCGCCCTCCCTCACGCTTCCTTCCACCCCGCTGCCCGGTTTTTCTCTGGCCTCTGCGATCCCTTCGCGGCTCTCGGTCCCTCCCTGCGCTTTTCGGCCTTCGCACATCCGCGTTCGGCCGTCCCGCCCCCTCATCCTGCCCCTAGGAGCCACATCCTTCGTCACCCCC